>CM042150.1:2372670-2480374 GCA_023376005.1 Doryteuthis pealeii
TACATGTTTTTAATTTCATTTAAATTACAAACAATGCCTTTTTTCATGATTTGCTACATGTTTTTAATGTTATTCAAATTACCAACAACAAAAATGTTGCTACATGTTTTTTTAATTTCATTTATATTACCAAAAGTAAAAAAATGTTTCTTTGTATGATATGTTCAATGATTTGCTACATGTTTTGATTTTATTTATATTACCAACAACAAAATTCTATTTACATTACCAACAAAAAATTACCTGTTTAAATGATTTGCTACATGTTTTTAATTTCATTTAAATTTCTAAGAAAAAAATACCTCTTTTCATGAAATGCTACGTGTTTTTAATTTCATTTATATAACCAATAACAATAAATACCTTTTCTTTTCATGATATGCTCCATGATTTGCTACATGTTTTTAATTTCATTCACATTATCAACAACAAAAATGTTTCTTCTTTTCATAATCAACTACTTGTTTTTAATTTTATTTAGATTATAACCAACAAAAAAAAAGTTGCCACTTCTTTTCATGTAAATTGCTCAACTGAAAAATCCAGAGAATTGACTAAACATTGTAGTAACAACAAAAGTAATGAAAATAATTAGTTCAATAGTCCTAAGATCTCTCAAAATTATAGAACTATTAATCAAAATTTAACTTAGCATAAACCGTTAATCATCCTTAATAGAAACACAAACAAAAAAATGTTCAGAAAATAAATATACATCTTGAAGACATTGTGCGTCAACTAATTAATTTTATCGATTCATAGAATTCTTTAAAAAACTATAAATGTACAGATCATGCATTGGATAATAAACTACTGACATTATTTATTCACATTCTTTTTTAATAGCAGGTAAAGGATTTTAAATTGATCTCCTTTGCTTCTTTTTGTACCTGAAAATTAATTGCTTATTCAAATGATGTCTACTTAGTGACACTTAATTTACTCTATTCTGGTCACTAGTTTGTTTTTCTATTTATTTGTGTTGTAATGGAATATTCCACACTCTCTCTCTCTCTCTCTCTCACCCATGTGGTCTGACTATATATATTGTGAGCATGGCATTATGCTGGGCTGGCTTCAAGGATTAGTAGCGTACCTCACTATTACTTGTCTGTCTTATTTATCTCACTGCAATAAAATCCTCTATCATAAATCTACGAACATGTTGACTGGTTCTTCCAACCGACTACAACCTTGTCTGATTGGATCCCTTTTAAGGACACAACAATTAAAAAAAAAATGTTTTAATTATTAATTATTAGGATAGCACAATTATCTCTTAATTTTTCTGGATTTTTTAAATTTAATTTATATGTCTTAAATCTTATCGGAATTTTAAAAATATCACAACTATTCAAACATTGAGTTTATGTGGATCAGTCATCAAAGACTTAGTATTTAATGAGACTAAATGTTGTGGACTAGCCTAACTTACCTTTGGTAGAGAGTGAATGCACTGGTCCAGGACTATTTATACTGTATATTTATTTTAGAACATCAGAGTGATTACTGAGACTGTGAAGATTACGGAACCATTACGTAAAATTTCTACCTCTAGGTTTTAGCACTGAGTTGTGAGTTACTCTATGCTTGGTGCAAACTGTAGTTGAATGCACTAATATACTGAATATTGTAAGATCCAGTATACATCACTAAGATTAGTCAGGTTGGTTGGATTTTATGGCATGTCAACCCTTTTCTTTTAAGCAGAAAATGTTTTGGTTTTTACTAATTCTTGATGGATATTCAAATCTTTTTTTAAACTCAATTTTTAAAAAAACATTATTTCTATCTCATTTTTTCTATTTAACCCATAGATGGGACCCTAACAGGTTGTAGTTAGGACCAAAGTGGAGTGTTGCAAGTCAATTTCTAGACTGCTCAGCCACCAGGGTTCCAGCCTTAAACATCATGGGTGGCCACCCACGGGCAACACATGTTTGAAAAATGGTTTTGACCACAGATGTCACATGTGAAGGTCACTCCTGAAGAATTTTTGTGCTAGTGCTCTGTTGCTGTACCTTTCTCTTGGACTTTTTTGCTTCATGGTGTTGCACCAGGGTGACTTTACCCATAAATGGAGGGAAAATAGTTGAATTCATACCTTTCTCAAGGGTATTAGCACTATGTGAAATGCAAACAGCCTCATCGAGGATTTGAAATCAGTTCACCATATACATTTCCTATGATCATAATCATTACACCACAGGCACCTACATTTCTTTACAATGAAATGTCTAAATCTTAATATTCTTAAGATTTTTAAAAAAAGAAGAAAAAAAAAGAAATTAAAAAAATCAAAAATTAGTGAAATAGATCACTAATTAGAACTGAGCCTATTCTAGTAGTGACCACCCCAAGAGGAGGTTTGAATTCAGAGTTTTCCTTCTCCTTGACTGGTTGCCTAACCAAGGTTAAAGAGCCCAGTTTGCCCTACTATTTACCCATAGCTGGAGAGAGAGTAGTTGGATTCATACCTTTCCCAAAGGTATTACTGCTATGTGAATTATAGTTTTGTCCATGATTTAAACTTGGGTCAACGAGTCCATTTCCTACGACTCTAACCATTACTCCAATACCAATATTCTCCTATTGATATTTAAATTAAAGATCTATTTGAGATTTTCTTTTCTTTAGAATTTTTGATCTTCTAATATTAGTGGCAAATAGTGTTGTCATTACTCTAGCAATTAAATATCACCTTTTCTATAATTTACCGATTTCCATAACATATAATAGCAAGAAAGCAAATAAATATTTACAGGATACAAAACTAATTAGAAAATTATCTGTATCCAATGAAAATGAAGAAAAGATTTATTTTTAAGTTTATACTCCAATTAATTGAAGAGCAAACTATTCAAAGGGAGATAAATCCATTTGAGAATGTGACCAGTATTTCAGTTTTGCATGCTTTTGTGTTTTAACTAAAATAAAAATACCCAAATTAGAACAAGTACAAAAATGAAGTGATCATTTGAAGAATTCAATAAAGATGTTTTCTTTTTTAAAAAGTCTTTTCTAAAAATATTTATGTCGCCTGAAAATAATTGCTCATTTGCAATCTAAAGTTGGAGCTATCAGAACTAAAAATGTCAAGTTAAAAAAATAAAAGGCTATATATAAATGTTATTTGATTTAAGTAATTGTACTTATTTTTTTATTCAATATTTTTATTTATTTATTTTTTTTTTTAAACTGAGGCTTAAAATAATAAAAAAAAAAGATTGTTTAAAATGTTTTGAAAAGAATTTTGAAGAATATATGCTAAGCCTAAAAAAAAAAAAGAAAGGTAAAATGTGATGATGACATGACAGTTTTAACCTTTTGTTGAATATTAAAGAAAAATGTGTAAATAAGGATGAAAATTGATACATCCATATACATAAGAGAAACAGAGAGGATATATTGACCGACAAGGAAATGAAAAAGAGATGAAAATTGGGTAACAGATAGAGAGAAGAGGAGGAGAAAGACAAATCACTAGTTTGAATGGAAGAGAGAGAGAGATTCAGTGAAAAATATCAAAATTGAGAACAATGAAAAATAGAGAAAGAAGCAACCAGTGAGAGAAAATGGAGGGAATAAAAAAGTAGAAAGTTGGTTGGATTTTATGGCATGTCAATCTTTTGGTTATTTCAAGCTAAAAACTTTTTATTTTATTCATTCTTGTTGGGTATCCAATTCTTGTTTTTAAACATTTTTGTAAACTCATTTTTTATCTATTTAAACCATAGATTAGACTGTAACAGGTACTACCACTCCGAGTCTGGGTGGACTGGGAGCAATGGCAATGAAGGGATACCCCACACTTCTCAAAGCTTCAAATTGGAAATTCACCATTAGATTCATACCCAGCAGACAAGTTGAAAGTGACAATCAGATAAAGAGAGTGACATAAATAATATATATATATATATATATATATATATATATGAGAGTGATGGAGAAGAATACTGTCCTCCAAAGAAATGCAAAAGAGATAAGAAGGGAGTAGCAGTAGGAGTAGGAGAAGATGAGCTAGAGAAAGACAAACCGGTAGTTTGAATGAGAGGGAGAGAGAGAGAAAGAGACAGTCAGTGAAAAAGATCAACTATGAGAACAATGAAAAAGAGACAAAGAAGGTGAGAAAATAGAGAGAACAAAAACAGAGAGGTTGAAAGTGAGAAGCAGATAAAGAGAGAGAGAGAGTGACATCAGTAGTCTGAATGGGAGATCAGGAGAGAGGGAAAGAGAAGAAGGAAAAAACATAAATAAGAAAATAGATAAAGAAAGAGCAAAAAAAAAGAAGAAAGCTATAAATTAGAAAATATAATTTCTTAATCTGCTTAAAAAAAATGTTAAAAAAAGAAAATAGACATGGAAACTTTTACATGAAGATTGAGAAAGAAAAAAAGAGGAGGCTTGGCAGAAACTGTCAATTTGATACAATCTACACACACATACAGTCACATTATATTTGGCACACACACACACCATATTTGACACACAAACAATCACTTTTGGCAGACCCACTAACAAAATCACCTTTGGTGCATACACACACACACACACACTACCTTTGAGGCACGCATATGTACACACACACATCATATTTAGTGCATACATGCACACACACATCACCTTTGGTGCATGGACACACACACACACACATCCACCATCGTTAGCAGACAGAGACACACACCACTTTTGGTACATACACACACACCACCACCTTTGGCACCATGACAAGGAAGACTTTTCCACCATTTTGTAACCAAATCTTTTTCTAATTCTCTGCTGCTACAAATACTGTGGCTGCCATCTTGGTTTAACCATGACAACTTATAACTTCATTATTAATTTTTGACATGTATTTCTTTCATCTCATTTTTGTTGTCTTTTTTTTAAACATTGTTTTTATTCTGACTGTTAAGCAAATCTCAAAGACTAAAATCAACGAAGTCTTCTGGTTAGCTTTCATTGCCTAATCAGTCACACATTATTCTGACCTAACAACTTCCCAAAGATAATGGATACTGGTTCAAATCTCAATGAAAGTTTATTCTTTATTTCCAATCCATACATATTTATTAACAACGAGAAGCGACTACCCAGCATCATCTGGGTAGAGAAGAGGACAAAAAAACAAAACATGGTGTAATGGTTAGCAAGTTAGTCTTGCAGATTCATTATGATTATGTATATTTTAAGGTTTAGATATCTTTGGAAATATAAATCAAATCTTCATAATTTTTGCACAAAAAACAAAAACTGGTGATATTTAATGCATATGTAAGAAAATCTAATACAAATAAATTAATAATTCAACAATGCTTCATCTAAGAAACTGAAACAAAATTACCATTCATACTTTTAGGGTTCCAAATGTCTTAAATGTTTATTTGAAGTTAAAATACACTACTCATACTTGTATTTTGCATGAATTCATAATTTCCGATTAAATGTAAATTATAGAGAGACCTTATATATCAGGGGTGACCAAACTTGCTTTATGTAAGAGCCACAAATGATAAAGCTCAAATATTTGAGAACCACAGGACATGAACAATGATTTACACAGATAATAAATCACCTGGCAGTTGACGGGAGATGTGGTGCTCTATCTCAGCAAAACAATTTCCCTGGCCTAGCACTAGTGAAAAGGGTATAGACTCTGCTGACTTAAAAAAAAAATTATTACCATATTTGATGGCATATAATATTCCTCTGATAGAAATATCTCTCAGGTTAAATGTTAATTTGAAGTATCTGGTAAGCTAATGCAGACTACTAGTACTTGTAATTTGCTTAAATCCATAATGTTCTATTAAATGTAAATTATGGAGGGACCTTATATATCATGGGTGGCCAAACTTGTTTAATCTAACAGCCACAAATGATAAAGCTCAGATATTTGAGAACCACAGGATATGAACAATAATTTACACAGATAATAAAGACAATTGGTAAAAGACAGACACGGTTTTCATGAGTTCTCATTACCACAAGCCACAGGTTTCCTGCTCTGGATTCGAGCCAAAATTTCTAGAATATTCTAATTCTCTAGAATTTTCCATGAGCCACATATTAAAGTTCAAAGAGCTGCATGTGGTTTGCGAGCTGTGGTTTGACCACCCCTGTTATATTTAATCTAATATGGTAAATGGCAACAAAACTAATTCTTCATTTTTCTCTAAGAGATAAAATGTGTTTATAGTAACAATAAGCATGAAACTTTACAGATAACAGAAAAAAATCATTATAAATTGTAAATCTGAAACATTTCCCATTTGTCAAATTTTACACAAGAGATAAAATACGGCTCCTCTTCCATTGGAGCAATGTAATATTAGAAACAGATGTCTAAAATCAACAAAAACTCCATGAAAACTATGCAGAACAAAGAAAATGTATGGCTTCAACTTGAACAGGAAGAACAGGAAGAGTGAATCAGAGCAAAAGGTAGACTAGTATTTTCCTGTTTCAGAGTCCTGTTTATATCATTTTATTCTGAGAATGAGACGGATTTCTGACTGGATGGAATTTGTAAAGACTCACAGGAAGTTTATTAAGCAAATGAAAATTCACAAGTGTTTGTTTAAGAATAGGAAACGTGAGCATAGAAAATGGAGGTGATGTTTATATATCAGTTCTGAATCAACATTACTTTAAATACTTATGATTAGACAGAATAAAATAATTCATTTATTTATGTACGCAAGAAAGAAGTGTCTAATATTGTTATGGTAGATTTATATCCCTCATCCTATATATGTTGAAAATTAAAGGCAAACAAAAATGTTCCCTAGAAAATGGATTTCAGTCATGTGTATATATATATATATATATATATATATTTACCAACCCATCTGCATGAGCAAGATGTGAAACAAGATTAATTTCTTAAGCACAGTTTAACAGGTTTGAATTCAGAGTTTTCCTTTTCATAGACTATTTGCCTAACCAAGGTTAAAGAGCCCAGTCTGTCCAACTATTTACCCTTAGATGGAGGGATGAGTACTTGTATGCATATCTTTCCCACAGGTATTACTGTTATGGGAAATGTAAACAGCCTCGTCCAGGATTTGAACTCGTATCCCCGTGTCCATTTCCTATGACAGTAACCATTATACCACGAACACTAATGCTATATGTTCAAAGTTCTATACTAAACTTAATTTAATTGCATATATTATAGAATATTTCTTCAAAAAGATAAGATAGTTTTTGTGGTGTACAATTTTTGGTTTGAATAAAAGAAAAAAAAAACCCCAAAAAACTAGAAATAAACAAATATCTACGTACATTCAATTTGTTTTCATGCCATGACATCTCCATTTTTTCTCATTCTAACAAACAAGATTTTCTTTTGTTTTTCTTCATTTAGGAAAAACTAATAGAAAAGAATTAAAAATACACATAAACGTAATTTCTTTATTTTTATTTTAAGAAGAATTTGGTTTCCTTTCAGGATTAACTTAAAAAAAGTTTTGTTACTGAATATATTTTGATTCTTTTCCTTCAAATTTTCTTTGAATTTAGAATTAGTTTCAGTCACCTAATTTCTTTTTACATGAAAATAAAAAGGGAGTGGATTAAATGTTTCCATTTGAGATAGAAATAATAAAACTATAAGAAAAACATTAAATAAAACCACAAGAACGAGAAATAGACAAAGTGGGACAATAAATTGAATGAGTGAAAAAATTTTGAGAAAATAATCTTTTATTACTATTTCTTTTATCTTAATTGTTTTATTTACACTTTTAGGAAATATCAAGTTGAATTTTTTTTTATTACATGAAGCATTATTAATCATTAGTCATTTTTTTTTTACTAATATTTCTTTTAAACTGTATCTAGTGGTGAAGTTCCAATCCTGAAACTTTGGGGAATGTGGAGTACCCCTTTATTGCCATTACTCCCAGGTTGACTCAAAAACAGTGGTAGTACCTTTTAGGGTACCATCTATGAATTAAAACTGAATACCTAACAAGAATGAATAAAACAAAATGACTTCAGCTTAAAATAACCCAACAAGGGTTGACATGCTGTAAAACCCAACTAACCAATATTTCTTTTATTTTAATTTCAATTTTCTTTTCCAGATTTGAACTCGGGTCACCATGTCCATTTCCGACAATGATAACCATTATACCACAAGTGCCTCCAGAAAGTCTTGAGAGAGATTTAGAACTTGTGAAAAAGAATTATGAATATATTTGAATTTCTATAAGAGACCCTCTTTTATAAAGTAACATATCTCACCTCATGTTACAGTAACAATATTGTAGTTGGACATGGTTGAAATATGAAACCAAAGTGTATTTTAGATCAATTTTAGATAAGTTGGGCTATGATCTCTAGGAGTAAAGTTGAAGAAATGTGACACACTGAAACTTGCATTAGAGAAAAAAAGAAAATTCAAAGATTATCACACAAAAAAATTATTGCAAAAAATCCCATTAAAAAAATTGCAGTAATCAAAACTTGGAAATACAAAATGTCCCAAATGTGGGTATGGGTTTGACCAAGAATGCTTTTAATTTGCTCAAAGAGTTAGCTTGATTCCAAAATGGTATGATATGTCGGGCTACGGCCTCTAGAAGTAAAGTTTTAAAAAATGTGACACAATGTCATTTGCATTTATTGTTAGAGATTAATTTGTAATTGAATTCAATACATATGAACTCCTGTAATGGTCATATGTAAATTTTCATTTGTACCAAAAATTTATTTTGAAACCTTTAATGCCTATTAAAAGAGACAGCACCATCTCTCTCTCACACACATAATACATTATATATATGTGTGTTTGTGTGTGTGTGAGAGAGAGAGAGAGACATGTTGTTTATATATATATATAATGTATTTTGGCAGCATTTTCTCTTTTAAACTTGTTTGGTTGAACTTGAGTGACGATTCCTGTCGTACAGTTTCTGTTCAATCCTTTCAAGGTATCTGGCCATCTTTTTGGTGTCAGGGTGGAACTGGTGTAGTAATCCACCAAAGGTGTCTCTACGAGCGCTTTCGGCATGTTGATCAGCCATCTTCAGGTTGGAAACTGATGGTATATTTTGTGGTGTCTTGTTACTACCTCCCACTACCAATTCCTATGCTACTGCTAGTTTTCTTTAAAAGCGAGATACCACAAAACATACCATCAGTTTCCAACCTAAAGATGGCTGATCAACATGCCGAAAGCGCTCGTAGAGAAACCTTTGGTGGATTACTACACCAGTTCCACCCTGACACCAAAAAGATGGCCAGAAACCTTGAAATGATTGAACAGAAACTCGTACGACAGGAATTGTCACTCAAGTTCAACCAAACATATACATATATATGAGTGTTGAGAGAGAGGGGGTGGAAAGGAAATGCTAATGATAAAAAAAAAACAAAACTATTTATTTTGTCTGCAAAACAAATAAATGGTTGCTCTGAAACAGTTCTACAGAGAATGACTTGCAAACCCAGAATGAATATTTCTAACTTCAGTCATTTAAAAAAAAAAAAAAAAAGAATTGTTTGTTTTTCTCTTTCACATTCACAAGGGGACACACAAATCAAATTAAGACAATGAAAGAATTCAATACTTTTCAACTAAACAAATTACAAAACAACATTTTTGTCATCAATTTAAAAAATATGCATATTTTTCTCAGTACAGCATTAAAAATTCCTTCAAGAATTTGGTATATATATATCTATATATCATTAAAATTATATAGGGCAGGGTTAGCTCAGTTGTTCGGCTAGAAACCACATGGTTCCTAGTTCGATTCCGATCCAACCCAACTCAGCATATGAGTAGCACAGGGATCTGTGCGGTAAAGTAAGGAGGTGATGGTAGGTGTGGCATTCCACCTCAAATGCCAAAACAATCTCCTTGGTCTAGCACTAGTGAAGAGAGGATAGACTCCCTCGCTGATTGGCTGATACTGACTTTAGTCCGCCCTGACAACTTTACTTTATATATATATATATATATATATATATATATATATATATAATAATAGAATAATTGTATGCATACCTTTCCCAAATATTAGTACTATGTAAAATTCAAATAGCTAAGTCTATTTCCTCTGATGATAACCATTACACAACCAGTGCCTCCATAAGTTTATTCATATGTATTTAAAAATTGAACTCGAGAGTTCTCTTTTTGATATATTGCTTTAAAAAAAACTTTTTATAAAAATAAACACACATGAATATAAAAGCACATAGGTATTTGATTTATTTATCTACATAATGTGATGTTAATATATATATTTATGAACCCCTCCACACAAGCAGGATGTGACATAAGGCCAATGTTTAGTTTGAATTCAGAGTTTTCCTTCTCCTAGACTGGTTATCTAGCCAAGGTTAAAGAGCCCAGTCAGCCATATAATTTTACCCATTGCATGAGGGAGAATAATTGATGCATACCTTTTCAAAGGGTATTAGTATTATGTGAAATGAAAACAGCCAAGTTATTTCCTATGATGATAACTATTACACAAGAACCTACATAAGTGTATTCATATGTATTTAAAAATTGTATCTTAGACTTCTCTTTTGATATAATACTTTAACAAAACAAATACAAAAATACACACATGTTTACCAATGCACATAGGTATTTGATTTATTTTAGTATGTATCAAATTTTGTTGAGGCTCAGTTGTCATTTGTGGGAGAAAAAAAATGAACATCCTGTTATTTAGAAAAATTCTAAGAACATATTTCCTTGCCATAGATTTTAAAAATCAATAGAAAAAAAAAAGTCTTCCCAAAGATTCAGAATCATTGATTTGAGTGTGTAATTTAAGCGTACAACAACTATAACATTTCTTGTTGCATGACAAAACAAACAGTTTTCTCTTCAACGATTGGATAGTATTTTTAACCAATCAAATATCATTCTCTCTCAGATTAGACAAACATTGTCAATCATCAAACAAATCAATGCTCTATAGTACTTCCCCCCACCCCACCCCCTCTTAAAAGATAAGTGAGTGCCAAAAACCATTTTAATGTATCATAAATAAAGCAAAGAGATTTGATTAAAAAGCTGACATATTTGTTTGTCTAAGACATTTTCATTTAAAGGTTTAGAGTTAAGGGAACTTAATTTCAATTGAAACTTTTATGCAACATATTCTCTGTATTTCCTCAAATTTGGAATTGTCTTAGAGAATTGCTTCCCAACCTTTTTTTATGCCCTGCACCCCTGAAAACTTTTAATATGTTCTTGCACCTCTTAAAGTAATAATTTATCCATCTAAAGGCAGTTGGAGTGTATATATAATCTGTATGTCCAGATGAAACTACGAAAATAAAACAATTAATAACAAAGTAAATATGGAGACATATTAAATAACACAAGTTCTTGCTTTTTGTGCAAAAATGATGAAGATTTGATTTATATTCAAAGATATTTAAAAAAAAAAAAATATACATAGAAATAGCATTGAAATTCTACTTAAAAATTTCCAGCATTTGTTAATCTCAAAAGTAAATCAATCAATACACTAGGTATCTTTAGCCTCCCCCTGATTCTAATATAAGAATAAAGATGAAGATTACTGAAACAAATTTGTATAATCAATTTTTGATAATTTAATAAACAAAACTGAAGCATATGGAAAAAAACATATTGCAACAAACTAAATGTTGCATAACCTATAAAAAATAAATAAAAAATAAGCACAGAAATGTTATCTTGCATCCCCAAGGAGTGTAAGGACTCCTGGTTGGGAAACTATGTGTTAGACTAAACTGAGATGGGTAAATATAAAAAAATTAAAGAAGGCATATCTTTTCTTGTCCTCTTAAGAGACATGAAACAGTTAAGGATTGGTGCCCTTGCAGATAAAAAAAAAATTTATAACATGACAAAGTCATTTCTTCAGCATATTGATAATAGGAATACTATTTTACATCACACAATATGCATAAAATATCTAGTACCAATGAAACAGTCTGTGTCTGAATTTCTGAGATAAGGAATGATCATTATTATGCACCAACTTATTCATACCAGTGTCCTCATCTTGGTTGGTGGTATAGTCACAAAATATAGGCCACGGTACTCAGAATTTGCAACAAAACACTTATTCAATCCATGGGACTATTTTCATAATTCTACTCTCCAACAACAAAAAGGGAATCTTGACTGTGTCAATTAATTCGTTTTAGTCTTTGTGATGCCAGTTCTGCTACATCCACTTGGAATATTCAACAAAAGGTTTCAGGCTCTAAAATCTTCCCATCTTGTTGGTTTGATTTTACAACATGTCAACCCTTGTTGGGTTATTTTATGCCAAAGTTATTTTGTTTTATTCCTTTTTGTTAGGTATTGAAAAAAAAATCTTTTTAAACACAATTTTTTAAATGCATTTAAAAAAAACATTTTTTTCTATTTAACCCATAGATGGGACTCTAACAGGTACTACTATTTCAGGTTAGGGTGGACCTGGGAGTAATGGCGATGAAGGGGTATTCATAACTCTCCAGAGCTCCAGAACTGGAACTTCACCATTAGATGCAGTTTAATATCATACCCAGGACACCTAATCAGGTTTTTCTATGGTCTGATTAAGTTTGTTTGTTTTATTTAATGGCATATCAAACCTTCATAGGTTATTCAATGCCAAAGCCATTCTTGTAGAAGAACAATAGTGGTACTATTTAACCCATAAGTACAGAGATGAGAGGTTTAATACCTTTTCCAAGGGTATTAGTCCAAAAATACAATAGAGGTTGTCTGGATATATAAGTGTTGGTTAAGTGTATTCAGTTTCAGGCTATAAAATCTTCACATCTAGCTGTTGTTTGGTTTCTTTGTTTAATGGCATATCAACCTTCACAGGTCATTTCAAGACAAAGTCAACCTTGTAGAAAAAACATTAGTAGTATTATTTAACCCAATGCTGAGAGAATGAGGGGGAGGATCATACCTTTCCCTGTATTAGTCTGAAAGTGAATATGATAGAGCAACTGGAAATTGTTATAAGTGTTGTTTAAGTGTATTCCTTTTACCTGGCACCAATGGAAGTGAAATCCATTTTGTCTGGCTCAGTGGAACAAGCAGAATTAACATTCAAAAGATAACGGTAGAGTGGAAAGAGGAATGAAAACAATTTAACATTGACAGAATATAGTTTAGTTTGGTATTCCAAGAATGTTACTAATTAAATAGGTATTTAAAGAAGGCCAGAGACTACAACAGCCAAAACATTATGACAGTAACAACCAAGAAGAAGATACAAGTTCAGATAAATCAGTAAATCTGCTTGCTACGATGTGGTTGTGGTCTAACATGTTAGCCAGTATGCCATGGAGACTCCCTTTTGACACATGGGGACAAGTGAATAATATTTTTATTCAGGTGTCAAATAAACTATAACCTTTAATCCCTAATATCTCAGTCCCAGTCACTCACTGACATTATCTTTCATCTTCTTCACCTGCTCCACCAGCGCATAAATCTATGAGTGTTTTCAAACATTCACTTGTACAATATTCACTCCTGACACCTGAATGGTTGGATATCTAATCAAGGAGACAGAAAGAAATATACTCAATGACCAACAAAGTTTTAGAAAGTGCATTCATTACATTATTAGCTGAGTTTTGTTGAGTGTTCTTAGTGAACTCAATTTATAATTAGTACTGAAAAACTACTTAAGCATTTGTTAAGAGAGGTTCTATAAAAGATTAATTTTTTTCCATTTCTCCCCCAATTTGCTTCAAGAGAATTGTTTATTTCAGCAGGGATAAAAACTAAGTATTTCAGAAACTTATTTGTTTTTAATTATTATTGGTCAGTTATGTTTTCTTTTCTCTAAATTCTGGAAATGTCTGACTGCTCGATACAGAGGTAAATACTTGGTTAAACTACCTTATATATACTACATATATATAACAAGTATATTTCTAAACACTGATTAATATTAAACTAGTAGGACTTGTGAATATACCACAGTATGATAATTCAATTATTACAACTTATGATATGTTTACTTAAGAGCTATTGCTAAATAGTTCAATATGTAAAAATGTATTATAATCTTGATTTAACTCTCTCACTTATTTTTTTTCTTTCTTTCCTTCTTTTCATTATGTTCGTTAGAAACAAATTAGCATTATCACTTCTGCACACTTCCCTCCTCTATCTTAACCCCGCTCTTTCTTTCTTATTATATTTTTCTGTGTAGCATGTCCTTTTCCTTACTTTTCTTTCTTTCTTTACAATAAATATGGAATGGTCCATTATTTAGCTGAGGTGACAGCACTCATTAGAAATAAGAATTCAGTGATTAAGCCACACCAGTTAATCAGTATTTACATTTTTGCATTTCATCTTAGATGATTTGGATGGTCTCATTTTTTTTAATCAGAGGGTGTTGCAGGATGATAACATCCGGAAGTTTAAGGAACAAGTGCTATTAATATATATAAATAGGGAAGTTGAAATCTATTGTTAAAGACCCACTTAAAAGCTAATCAATATATGATTAACAAACAAAGGTATATTTCATTAATACATCATTAAGATGCTGCGCAGAAGATGAAGAGAAACACATACAAATATTAAAGAATTTTGCCACTCATTTTTGTTTGGTAATGAAATATTGATTCATGCCAAGAAAATTATTTTCAATTTTTATGGTTGAAAATTATCCAATAATAATGTTTGGATTTTCTTTCTCTGTTCTGAGTTGAGAATATTTGGCTGTGTTTTCTAAATGTTCCTCAAGAGTTTTATAAGCCGCATTTCATGGCTTCAGCAGACATCATTGTTGATTAGCATGAACAAAAGAAAACCAGATATGTGCTACTGGATTGCGAAAAGTTCACATATTAATTATCAATCATTGTTGAAGAGATTTCTAAATAAAATAATAGCATATATATATATATATATATATATATATATATATATAAATATATTTATAAATGGCCCAGTGATTAAGAACCCTGACTGATGAAAATTGGTCAGATTTCTATCCTGGCCGAAGGTAGCCTGCTAAGTCAAGCCACACTGAGGAGATGTGATATGTCAAAACACGGTGTCTATATATATATATATATATATATATATATATATATACCCAAAATCATTGCACAAGCAGGATGTGACACACGATCAATTTTAACCAGACTCTAAGACAGTTTAATTTCATAAATTTTTCTGGGGATTCATTCAAAGCAAACATGTGCATCCCAGCATGCACTAAATTAAAAAGCTATAAGCATCACTATATATATATATATATATAATATATATATATATATATAAAAAACACAGGCTTACATAATAAGTTTGGCATGTTTATTTGAATATTCTACCAGAGTTAGATCAGCCGATATAGCCAGAAATGTTCTTTGTACATTATATAAAATCAAACCCAAGTGTACTTTAAAAGTTTGCCCAAATTCTTATCCATTTATCTATTTGCACAGATCTATTTGTTTTTACTTTTGTCCAGTTCATGCAGGGTGCCCAGTTCTAAGTCTGTTTCCTTACACTCATCTCAGATTTAGCAACAAAGAACTAAGAGATGAAAGACCTCAGTCAGACATAGCACAAAAGTTGAGCCTGATTTAGAAGTTTGCACACAGTCAAACTGCAGTGGATGCAGAGAAACACAGGAAATTCCTGTGGATCAAAGTTATGAATTCAAGAATAAAACATTCAGTAGACTCATAAAGGGATGAGGACAAAAGAGAAATGACTTGATTCATTCATTTGATGTGAATTATCTTTACTTAGGAGAAAATTGCATCAAATATAAATGCTTGAATTAATGGGGGTTGGGAGATCAGAGTTGTATATTGAAGGTCTGTCTGTTGCTTGAAGTTTTGCAATTACATCTGAAGAATTTCAGCCAAAATATTTTAAGTTAATTTTGCTTTTGAAAGAACATGAAAAAAATCTGAAAGTTTTGTATACTTTCTAAAGTTTTTACATTTTACATTATATGATACAGTGATACTGATAGCTTTTTGATTCAGTGCATCCTGAGATGCACATATTTGCTTTGAATGAGTACCTGGAAAAATTTATGGGTCCTAACTAAAACTGTCTAATTCCTACCTTGTAACCTATCCTGTGTAATATATTTCAAAGAAACTATTGAAATGTATTTACTGTTAGCTTGAAATGGTGAGGGAAGAAAAAAGAAAAACATTGGGATGCATGGATAGGATTTTACTGCATCCTTTTAGAATTTTGTGCGTCAGAGATGCAGGATGCATACCTATCAGCATCTCTGATGATATGTACAACAGATCTATTTGACCCACAGATTGGACCCTAACAAGTGTCAGAATGGACGAGGGTAATAGCAATGAAGATGTACTTCAAACTCCAGTACTAGAGCCTCATCATCAGATGCAGTTTAGTGTTATACACATGAGATCTGATATTATGGGTTGCTTGGTTGACATTAAACTTATAACATTCAGTGAATTCTTTTCTGGATGTTTTGTCTAAGTAGAAACTTAAATCATGTCACTTGCTTAATATTTATTTACAGAGGTACATGAAGTATACTGCAAGTCAATATGAGTTCAAATCCTGGATGAAGCTGTCTGCATTTCGCATAGTGTGGATACCCTTGGGAAAAGAATGCATCCACCAACTCTCCTCTAGCTATGGGTAAGATGGTAGGGCAGACTAGACTCTTTAACTCTGGTATGGCAACTAATCTAGGAGAAGGAAAACTCTAAATTTAAACCTGCTAAATTTCATTTAAGAAATTTTCTTCTCCAAGACAAAGATTAAAGAACCTCATCTGCCCTACTATTTACCCATAACTGGAGTAGTATAGTTGGATGTATACCTTTCCCAAGGGTATTAGTACTATGTAAAATGCACCAGCCTTGTTCAAGATTTGAACTCGATTTGCCATGTCCATTTCCTCTAATGATAACTGTTACAGCATGAGCACTATATATATATATATATATATATATATATATATATATATATATATATATATATATATATATATATATATATATATATATATATATATATATATATATATATTAGACACATTTTAAGTGTTAATTTTGCTTTGCTTTTTAAAACAAATTTATGAAAAAAGTCTGAAAGTGTCTAAAAACTTAAATCATGTCTATTGGTTAATATTTATTTACAGAGATACATGATGAAGTATACAGCCAAATAATCAGGTGGGGGGGGGAGAAAAAAAAGTAATTCTTTTTTTATATTTGTTTATTATTCACTCATGTACTTAGAGTTGTGTCTTAATGTTAGTTATTATTATCATCACAATGTTTCAGACATTTCAGACCCTTAAGTCTTCTTTAGTTGTCTTGGAATAGGATAAAAGACTTGAACTATACTACAGGCCAATGGTCAATAGATATGTGTAGGTTAAAATATTTTATGTTTCAGACCCCCTACCAGGGCAGGATTTATATAAAGTCATTTTACTATGGGGAGCCATGCACAAACCAAAGTTCATGCATGGCCAGTGCCAAAAATTTATCATCCCATTGGCATTCTCCTTCAGGGACACCTCAGGCAGTGAGCAATAAACCCTGGCCTCACCCCTTCTAGGCAAGGGGACAAGTGTTGCCTGAAGGAAAATGCCCTTGGGATCCTGTGATTAATTTTTACCTCACCTAACTGCCCAGAGGCCAATGCCAAAGCTTCTAAGCATGGTAAGTATATGTGTTGGTTAAAGTATATCTAATTACCTGGTGGCTGTGAGTTCAATCCCTGATACAGGTAGTGGATGAAAATCATTGGATAAAGACATGTGAGAACTCAATAATTAACTGATTCAAGATAATTTAAGAACTGGTTATCATGAAGTGAATTAAGAGTTTTTCGTTTGAAATTAACAGAATGTTACCAACTGTAAAATATTCAATGGATGAAATGTAACTATAATTGTTGGATTATTTGGGTATAAGATGTGCTGAAGATTACAACTTATATTTATATACTCTTCCAAAACAGTGTTGGCTGAATCGGCCAATGAAAATGCTCAAACATGTATTTAATTTACTATTTAAAGGCGTTCATAAATTGTCATACAATTGCTTGCCGGACCAACTGACAAGGATTATACAACTTCTTAACACGGATCAGCTGACAGGGATTAAAACTGCTTTCACCTACAGCCCTAAAAATGACCACATGAATCCTAACAATAATAATTACCAAAATGATATTAGTCTGCAAACATCAGTGGATAGTAACAATAATGTCTAATCTCACAAATTCAGACAAATTTTTTTTTTTTAAACACAATCTACATCTTTGCTAATGCACTTAATTCAATGGTGGATATTAATTATATATATAAAAAATTATAACATAATACAAGTTACATTTTTATTTGACATTTTTATGAGGATTTTTCAGACTATTGTCCTCATCTTTATTGTTAGATACAAAATGCTTCGGTTAATGTGATGTGCGGCCTTCTTCATGTGTTTCTTGTCATAATCAAGAAACTTCACAGAAATTGGAACCAAATCCTTTATTCAATCCACCACGGTAGACTGTTCATTCCGTTAACCATGACCAGTTACAAGTGTTAAGCTATGTTAAGTATTCTATGTTAGTATTACTCTTAGTCAAGATTGAACCTGCAATCTATAGATGATTGTCACTTAGAACTGTATTAACTCAACCCTTATATCTGATGCCCCATGTGTCCAACTGGACAAAAAACACCTGAAGAAGGCCAGAAAGCACATCGGCCAAAATGTGTATATAACAATAAAGATAAGATCAATAGACTAAATAATACAAATTATTGAGCCTCATCTAAAAAATTCAGACAAAAAAATGTTACTAATAATTAAATCTCAGGTCTTATATATATATATATATATATATGGGGGGGAGTGGGAGTGAGAGTGTGTGTTATATCAAGTACCTACACTAGACCTTTGTTACCATATTTGATGGCATTAAAGAGCCTCTTTTTTCCTTAAAAAAATAGCTCAATATATCTTTTGGGTCTCAGATAGTAGGTCGAGGTACCTGCTCAACTAATCTTTATCAAGATGCTGTAGTCTACTAATATTTGCACCTAACCTACCTTTATAATACTGCAATAAATATAAAGGTGAAAAAGTTTTATCCACCATCAAATATCGTAGTAAGCTTTATTTTTCAGTGCATTTTATTTATTGGTCACTAAGTTTTGTTTTGTTTTTTTCTGTGGGAAATATCTTTTTTATATTAAAAATAAAAAGATGGGTGGAATGTGAAGTTTCTTAAAAAAGCAAAACAAAAGAGCACAAAAATAGTTGGTTTATTTGCTCAGAACTAGAAATTATTAATAGTAAAGTGCACTGAGTTAAATTAATACATAATTCGTTCTGAACTTCCAATTAAGGAGAGATTCCCCCCCCCCATGGCATAGTGGTTAACATGCTGAACTGCTACATCATAGTAAGTGAGTTTAAACTCCAGTTCCACTATAATGTTCATTTTTGAACTAATACTCCTTTAAAAGGTATTAACCCTTTCCTCATCCTCACACCCAACTAAAGGTTAAATAGTATCACTACTGTTCTTCTACAAAGATGGATTTGGCATTGAATAATCCACAGAGTTTGATTTGCCATTAAACAAAGAAACCAAACTAAACATTCTATTATAGCATGACCCTACATTTAAAAAAAAAATGAAGGATAAATACTATTTAAGTATTGATCATAAAGTGATGATGATGATATTATAGAGAATTTTAAATAAGACACTTTTGTCTTCATTTATGTCAAATTCTTTACTGGTTGGTTGGTTGTTTTATGGCATATCAACCCTTTTTCAGTCATTTAATGCTGAATCAATTCATTTTGATATTCTATTTCCTATAATACCTGCCGTTGCTTAAATATTTACTCATCTAAGTATTGAACAGACTCATCACTGCTTAACTTTGGTGATCTAGTGGGAAATGTTGCTTTTAATGTGACAATTGTGAGCCTTCTTTAAAGGAAGTTAAGAGCTAAAAAGTCCAGTGTATAAAGTAAAGAAGATTTTAAATCAAACACTTGGTTATTAAAAAAAGAAGAAGAAAAAAAAGACAGTCGAGTAAAGAAAGAACTTTAAGATTGTTAGGGTGTTGAATTAAGGGGAATTCCTCCTACTTTTCATCACTTTGGATGGTGGTGATGGACTTGAAATGAGGAGAAGAGATGATGAGTAACTGAATAAATACATTCCTCGGATAATAAGAACAAGAAGTAAGGAACAAGAAAAAGAATGAGTAAGGGACAAAAAGATCATAAAAAAATGAAAAAAAAAATGAAAAAAAGAAAAAGAAAAAGAAAAATGGCCCCTTTGTTCTTACTGTTGTGAAACTATTTCCCTCCCTTATTCTTCGTAATAGAAGAGAATCAATAAATAGGAAAACAGAAGTCAATGTGAGTACAGACAAAAAGGTGAGCAAGGTTCATATATATCGATGACGAACTCAGTATATCTAAGTCAGCCTAAGAATTTGTGGGTGGGTGTATGTGTGTGAGTGTGGCAAGAAAGAAAGAAATCTAAATAGACAGACAACATCTCAGCAGAAAGAGAAAATGAAAGAAAAGAAACAAATAAGTTACTATCAACCGAAAAAAGAATTTCTGCTTCATTTCATCTCAAGTAATACACGCATGCACTTGTAGATGCAGAAATTAGTGCAACACACACACACACACACAGTACACAGAAAGAGTTGAATAGAAAAACTATGAATGTGTGTGTATATGTGAGAGAGAAAGTAAGGTTTAACGTTGCATTGCACAATCACAGATATATACTATGTATACAGAGAAACACACCAGGTATATAGATATTTAGATATAATAGGATGATTGATAGCTAAAAAAAAATAAAATAAAACAGACTTGAGATGTATGCGTGCACTACAGATAGACAGCAAAGACATTTTGACAATAAGCTATAGATGAGTGTATATATATCATCATCATCATGTCACGCTGTTAGCACAGATATATATATATATATATATGTGTGTGTGTGTGTGTATATATATATATATATATATATATGTTGTGGAAGTTATTTGCTGACCACAGTTTCGGTGTTACTCTAACACCTTCATCAGGGATATATATATATATATATATATATATATATAAAGTGTATATATGTATGTATGTACATTATATAAAGAATATGTTTAGAGGGTGGTAAAATAAACAGTGAATTGAAATTTTGACATTTATACATACAGAAATATATAGGGTAGATATGTATAGATATATAAAAGTCCATCCAATGTAAATACATTAAAATAAATTTAACTTACATGGAGGAGGAGGAGGGAGTTCAGGAGTTGTACATATTTACCAACACCTTTGCATATGTAAAATGTGACACAAGTTCAATTTTTTTAAGCAGAGTTGAACAGGTTTTAATTCAGTGTTTTCCTTCTCCTAGACCGGTTTCTTAGCCAATGTTAAAGAACCCAGTCTACTCTACGATTTACCTAAAGCTAGGGGGAAAATATTTGGATTCCTATTTTTCCCAAGGGTATTAGCACTATGTTTAGTGCTGAGTTTATGAAATGTTGATCAAAAAGTATTGAGACTAAATCTTTAAGAATTTTAAAATTTAGATGGAGGCTTGTGATCAACTTATAAAGTATTAAAATTGAATCTTTAAATAAAATAATAATTAAAACCAGTTCTCTTTCATGAGAAAACACACTTCACTACATTATTTATGGAAATCTGATCTCCCCCATAAAATAAAACAGTAATTCTTCCAAGCTGTAACGGTGCTATTGTATGGCTGCATCACTTTGAATATAACAAAATGCCTGGAGGAAAAGCTCAATGGGAACAATACTGCAACAGAGTTTCAGTTTTTGGCATTAAATGAACCAAACAAAATGAAATTAATGAAAATTATTTATACCAATTTAAAGGCATTAAGAACTTGAAACAGAAACTTTTATGAAATGACTTGTTTCCGTATTAATTTACCCAAAAAGGGTTAATATGATTTAAAACTAAACCAAATACAGCTTCAGTCTCAATACTTTTTGAATATACTTCATATGAGGAAAAATAATTCTTTATTTTTTGCTTAGAACTTTTTTTTCTTTATTTCTATTTTTTTCTTTTCTTTTTTTTATCCTTTCCTTTTTATCTTTGCGGCTTATATACTTGCAATAATTTATTAAGTGGTTCTGTCACCGTGGAAAATAGGAACTGACAAAGAATCTTCCAAGAGTGGCAGGGAGAGTTGGACTAAGTAAAAGAAAGGTGCCAGTGTAGCAAATAGAATGGGGGGGGGGCGACTTGTTTCTAGAAATCTAGGAACAACTGTAGTTGGGGGCTGAGGTTGGGGACTTGTTGGTCTGTAGAACAGCAGGAAGGCGATGAAGTCAGCTACAAACAACAGACCAAGTAAAAAATAAAATAAAAGAATTAATAAAAAAAAGAATGGTTGGTAGGTGGGTGATGGGGTGGTTGTGAATGTTGTAGTAGAAAAAGAAATGGAATGTGTGAAATACAAAAGACTAAAATGTCTTCTTCTCCTTTGTGCTTTTAGTGAATATTTCCTGCTAATGGAAATAGTTGAACCCCACCACCCCCAAGCATTTTTGGCTACCTGTTGGTCTTATGAGTTAGGGTGATAGATAAACTCAAAGGAGAACAAAAGAAAAAAAAAAGTAAACTAGCAACCTAATAAAACACACAAGATACAACACATTTGTTATTAAAAGGTAAATAACAATTCATTATTAAATGCAATGAACATAATAATGACCACAGGGTTACATCTTTCTTTCAATGAAACATTATCCATTATACTTGTTGATTCAAAACATAAGCATTAATATCATTTATTGAAATGGTGCAGATAAAAAAAGAATAATAAAATATACTAAGTACTTATGTGGTTGGTTGGTTGGTTTGTTTTACAGCATATCAACTCTTTTCAGGCCATTTAATGCTGAATTAAGTTATTTTTGATAAACAAAGAAATCAGGTTGCTTAAGTAGTCACCAAATTGAATATTGAACACGTTGGTTGGTTGTTTTGTTTTATGACATATCAACCCTTGTCAGGTCATTTAATGATGAATCAAGTCATTTCTTAAGCACAGAGGAACAGGTTTCTTACAGTGGCTACTTTTGCTTAAGTAGTCACCCAATTATGTATTGAACAGTCATGATGATGATGATGATGATGATAGCTATATACATATGTAATTTGTAAATAATTTGATAGATGAATAAAGAATATTATGCAAATAGATAAAAAGAATAAGTAATCATCACTTTCCTTATTTACTTTGAAAATATCATGGAGCAATAAAAAAGATGATGATGACAATTATATATATATATATTGTATAATCTATTTTTTGTTTTTCTATTATTATTATTTATAAGGTTTTAAGAGATTATACTGGTTTTGTAAAAAAAGAGAAAGAAAAGGAAAAAAAAACGTTTTGTTTCCCTTCTACTTTTAATTTCTTGGTCATTATGGTCATCAGAGGTCACATTGGTTGAAATGCTGTACAGATAACAATATAGATGAGGACAATAGTCCAAATAATACAAAAGAGACATTGGTACTCAGCACTGGTGCTTCTTAGAACTAAATATTAAAACAACTATCAACAGATAATCTCAGTAAAATGGGTAAATTCTCCAAGAATCCTTTAGTGATTGAGATGTCGTTATCATCATATTTCTTTATGCATTAAATGAATAACTACTTAACGTTTGCTGTTTTTCAATAATGATATCTCCAAGAATTGATTGATACAAATAATCAATTAGATATTCTTTTCTTCACAGGTAAATGGCTTATGAGTCATATTGTTGATTGTGTAATTGATATTTCAACCATTTTTCTTTTATAAGATGAACAACAATTAATAGTGAAGGTTTTAAGAGACAAAGAAAATTCCACTTTAAGGTAACTCTGACGGTAAAAACCTTAGATATAAAAGGAGGTGTGTGTTGTAATGGTAAGAGTCATAGGAAATGGACTTATAAAATGGTGTTGAATTCCTGAATGAGGCAGCATTTCACAAAATGGGAAAGGTATGAATCCAACTAATCTCCATCCAGCTATGGGTAAATAGTAGGGAAGACTGGGCTCTTCAACCTTGGCTCAGTAACCAATCTAGAAGAAGGAAAACTCTGAATTCAAACATGTTAAACTCTGATTAAGAGATTGACCTTGTGTCACATCCTGCTTGTGCAGAGTAGTTGGTGTGTTTGTGTATGTATATATATATGGATATATAAAACATGTTCCATCTCTCGTAAATTCATGTTTATTCAGATCAAGATCAAGTAATATCCACATTAAATGTCAAGCCTCTGAAATTAGTAACACAGTTCACATACCTAGGTAGCAATATCTCATCTACATAATGTGATGTCAGCATATACATTTACTAGCCCCTCTGCATTAGCAGAATGTGATAAGGTCAATTTGTTATGCGGGGTTTAACAGGTTTGAATTCAGAGTTTTCCTTCTCCTAGATTAATTGCCTAACCATGGTTAAAGAGCTTAGTATGCTCTACTATTTATCTATAGCTGGAGGTGAATAGTTGGATGCATAGCTTTTCCACTGGAATTAGCACTATGTGAAATGCAAACAGCTTCATCCAGGATTTGAACTTGGATTGACACGTCCATTTCCTATGACTAACCATGTGCCTCCAATGTGATATCAATATATGCATAGGAAAGGGCTGCTATTAACAGATTATTGATCATATGGAAATCTGATCTCTCTGATGAAAAAAAAACAGGAATTCTTTCAAACTGTAGCAGCACTACACAAAAAACGCAGTTGTATGGCCACTTACCTCCTATCACACAAACATCCAAGTAAGAAAAACAAGACATGCTGGATACTGCTGAAGAACCAAGGACAAACTCATAAGTGATGTTCTATGGACACCTACACATGGAGACACCGGTGTAGGCTGACCAGCAAAAAAACCTATATCAATCAATTTGGTGCAGATTTTGGATACTGTGTTAAAAACGATGACCAATAGGGACAAGTGGTGAGAGAGAATCATGGGTATCTGTGCAGTCAGAATGATCTGAGGATGATAATGATGAGGATAAACCTCTTACCAACCAATCCTAATTATATTTGCTTTCTCACTTCCTTAATTCCTTTTGATGATTGGGCAATTCCATGTCAAATCACCGAGAAAAAAAGAAAAATTATCACCCACCTCCTTCAATTTTTCTGAAATTTTGTCCTGGTGTTGACCATGTTAAAGTAAGACAATCCCCAAAATTTGATCTTTAAATTCTTAATATTTGCCAAGTTACATCAATCTCCTGAGTTAAGTCATTCTGAAACCCCTACACATGCTATTCAACTGTGCACAGTGAAAAACAATCTAGTCAACCTGATGATCTATGAGTTAGTTCCCCTTGGGAATTTCCCTTTTGCCAGGGATTTATTTCTCAGCTTCACATTGCAAAAAAAACAAAAAAAACTTTTAGACAATGATATATAGTTTTGTATAAAATTTTCATGAAAGTTGGTTAAAAAATCTATGACAAAGGTTCCTGCAGTGCCTGTCTTCAATGAAATTACCACTGTATTATTCATAACTTGAGATATCATGTTGTTTCTTATGTTTCTACTCCATGCAAATGATACACAGTAGGGTGCATTTGACACCTGTATGCCTTGTAAGAGAATAATATCTTTTAGTGCACTAGATGATTCTTTTCAAAATAACATTTACATTTTTTTGTAAGTGACAAAGAAATTGATCATCTTAGTTGAGATTTTACTACATATAATAGTTCAAACCTTTGTATTCTCAAAGATATTAAATAATACTATTATGAATGTCTGTGAAATTTTGGTGAAAAAAACAATTTCTAAGAATTATTTTTCTTGCTAAAGGCAAATAGATGTTTGCAAGTCAGTTTACTCAAAATCTTTTACTAATTTTGCTTATTTATTTAGTCTGTAGAAAACATGTTGGTCAGGAGTTGAGTTGATTATATATATATATATATACATATTTATTTATTTATTTTACCTAAGTAGGCTTTGTGTTAAAGTGAATGTAAAACTGCATTTTGGAATAAGACAAAAGTAAGAAGTGTCTTTGAGGTTAAAAAAATGTATCCAAACAGAAGTTGAAATAGATTGAATTTTTACAGAAAGAATTTATTATTTTCTTCTCTTCTTCCATATCAATTTCAATCTCTTCATACCCTTCCATCCTAGTTTGGTTTCTTTGTTTAATAGCATGGGTTATTTATTGCCAAAGACACCCTTGAGGAAGAACAGTTGTGGTACTATTTAACCCATAAATGGGGGGGGGGGTCATCTTCTATCTTGTTACAACAGGTGTATCTATTTCAGTAAGAATCTTTTGATTCTGTTCTCTTGAATCTTCAGCAATATTTTGAGAAGACAGAGACAACGGAATCTATTTTGTAACACTCCCCACACATAACTATAGCTCTATGACTCTCTACCAACTCTCTCCTCAACTATGATCATTGTTCCATATTTACAGACCATAGATCCCTGTCCATGATTGGTTGGTTATGACATAATGTTTTTCCATTTAGCCAATTACTTAATGCTTAGTACATCTTGACATATGAATTAAAAAAAAATTCCACTTATTACATCTAAAATTGACAGCTGTGCACTGGGTTAATCTGAACTTGCTACAGATGGGTTTAATTGACCGTCACTGACAACACACCTGTATCCATCTTTTGATGACCTTTTTATCTTCCTCTCTACATTTTTACATGACACTCACACACACTCTCTCTCTCTCTCTCTAAAAATCATTCTACACTGTTCTTAATAAATTCTTGTACCTTTTGATACCAAATATTACATTTCTTTACCTTTTGCAGTAAACTATTTTTTTTAACGATCCTTGTTTAGTAGATTATATTTTGGAGCATCAAAATTTAAAAATGTGCTTCTTAATACATCTATCTATACATATATAAAAAACAGTATGTATGTATGTAGAAAACTATGAAAATAAAACAATTAGTATATATATATATATATATATATACATTCACTATCAACAGATCTTGCTTTTTGAGCAAAAATAATAAAGATCTGATTTATATTTGTGAAGATAATTGAAAAATAAAATTCAATTTTTTTTTGCATTTACCATTTTAAAAAGATGTTAATTTTTCTTTTCAGAGTGCCTGTGCACTTTTTGACACTCCACCAGTGATTCAGTAATAATGGATCAGCATGACTAACTTTTTTGCTCCCTCTCTACCCAGGCAACACCAGGTAGCCACTTCTAGTCTCAAATAAAGGCTATGAAGGCTGACACTTATGCCAGTTTTGATGAAGTAGCCACAGGCAGGTTTGATTGACACTATTTGTCAAAGATACCGACATGACCTTTCAAATGTTTTTCTTTACTTTTTTACTTCCTCTTAAAAAATCATTCTACACTATTCTTAATATGTATTGAACCTTTTTTATATAAAATATTACATTTCTTTTACTCTTTATGATAAACTTACTTCTAATTAAGAAAACCTATTATAATTCTTTTAATTAACTGTCCACCTTTGATAATCCATATTATCGCAATGACCTAATATTGTGCAACTCCAATATTTTCTGTCAGAAGTAATGTGATCATTTATATATAGACTAACATTTTCTGCCTGGGTTTAGAGCATCATATCTGCATACTCTGCCTTTGATCAGAATTGACTATCTGCGTACTCTGCTTCTGTTCAGAATGTAGTATCTTTATAAAAATTCAAAGAAAAGGGGAGGTGCCATTATACAAAAAGTTTGGCCATACATGCTAAGAAGGTTTTTATTTGGTTGTGATAAAAAGTAATAAAAAGATTCTTATTAAAATATGAGAAATCAAATATGTAAGTTATGATAAAAAAAAAACTACCTTAAAACCAGGGCTGTGGGGTCAGAACAAAAAGAACTTCAACTCCGATTTCTCTATATGTAATTATGTGATTATTGTGAACAAATAAATACAAAACAATGATTTTTTATAATCTATTTATAAGAGTGTGCATTGTATAATTTAACAGACTGAAATACGGCCATATAAAAACGTAAATTCAACTAGAGTTGGAGTCAGTATAATTTCACCAACAATAAAAACGATTGTACAATAATTTTTTCTTCAGACTAGCATCCTCATCTTTTTGCTTTTCTTCCAATATTCTAGGTCACTGCAACTGATTTAACTTGAGAGTACAATAAGTGAAATGTTGTGATAAAAACAAAAAGATAAGGATTCTAGCCTGAAAAACTTTTTGCATAATAATAATAATACCTTAATTAAAGAAATTTAGACAGTTTCTATGAGCAGCTGGATGTAAGTATTTGGATGATGATCATTACTTGATTTGAACTGAAAAGGGCAAACGTATTCATAGTTGCATTTCTAGTAAGAGGAAGCACTGTTTTCACTCTTGAGAGTCCCAAAACCAGAAATAGTCTCAGGAAAAAAAGAACTACAAGAAGGTGTGACAAGAATGTTGTACAATACATTTGAGTAATGTCAAAATAACACATAAAGATGAAACATAAAGAACTGTCAGTTAAGAAAAAAAGATATCCCCTGGGTAGGGGTTTATTCTAAATTACCCATAGAACCAAAATAGTGACTCTCTCAACTCAATCCCTGAGCTGACAAAAGGAAAAATAAAAATTCTGTATGTATCTGTTTATACGATAACGTTTAAATCTTCAAAATTCATCCTAAAATTAAGGATCATATCATACACCAATTATAGAATCGTAACAATAACAGAATGTGGTGTAACAGTATGGCCATAGTAAATGGACACAGCAAACCAAGATCAAATCCTAGACAAGGCTGTTTACATTTCACATAGCACTGATGTTCTTGGGAAATGTAAAAATAAAGTTAAGTTGGCACAGTGGCCTATTGTTGGTACCACCCAAATAGCGAGGGATTCTATCCCCTTTTCAAGAGTGCTTGAACAGGAAGATTGTTTTAGCTGAGGTGGATCTTAACACCTACCGTCAGCTCCCAACTTTACTGCACAGATCAAATTACCCAATCTGTGCTACTCATGTGCTGAGTTGGCGGAGACCATTATCGAACTACGAATCTTGTGATTCCTAGGCAAGTGCTCTATCGACTATGTATCCAAATATTCTCCCTCCATCTGTGGGTAAATAGTAGCATAGACTGGGCTCTTTAACCTTGGTATGGCAACCAGTCTAGAAGGAAAACTCTTGATTTAAACCTATTAAACTCTGCTTAATTAATTATTAAACTCAAGCAAATAATGACAATCAAATGGCAGCAATTATGGGATGAAAATCCCCACAACAAACTCTACAAACTACAGCCCAACTTAAAAGAAAGGACACCTGATCCTAGTAATACCAGAAGAGAAGAAACCACTATCGCCCGGCTACGCATTGGCCACACTAAATTAATCTATTCCTTAATTTTAAAAGAAGAACCTGCAGCTAAATGTTCACAACCGATACACAATAAAACATATTCTGATTGAATACACACACCTCTCCCACACTCGAAGAAAGTTCTACAATGTTGACAGCATGGACAAACTATTTGGAAAAATAGATCCCAAGAGGATATTAAACTTTTTGAAAAGAACCGGCCTCTTATCAAGGATGTAAGTTCACAAACTTACAAAAATCACCTACTCACTCTCTTGATGTTCAAATTCTCAACAGAAAACTTGATTACAGCAAATAAACCCCTATACATTTTTGAATACCTAATTACCAATAGAAGTATTCGGCATAAAATAACCCAAGGGTTTGACATGCCGTAAAACCAAACCAAACTCTGCTTAAGAATAGAACAACTGTGTCACATCCTGCTTTTGTGAAGAGGTTGTTGAATCAAATAACAACATGTTGTTTAGAATCATTAAATGCAGATTTCAATAAGCCTGTCGAAAGATTAAGTAGAATTGTGCACCTCTGATTTAGAATTTGATAGCCTAACATTTTCTCACGAAAAAACAACTTCAAAGATCTCATTAAAAGGATGGTAATGGTTTTCTTTTTCAAAACTTTTATGTAGTTTATGTTAATTATATTTACACTAAGTTATCAACTCAACGTTTAAACTTGTTTACTACAAAATCTAAAGTTTAAACTTTGAGTTAGTAACTTAGTGTAAAAATTTATTGAATATTATTGTCTACTAATAATATTAGTAGAAGACAATAAATTTCCAGACATGAAAAAGTTTCCATTTGTTTAAAGTTTTATCAATGACAATGGAAAACAAGATGAAAGATAAGTTTCATGGCCATCATTATGTCACTCTAGTAGTTAAAGGATATTAATGACACTTTTTTCACCAACCATCCCTATCATTCATTGTTCTTGGGAGATCCTCTGTGCAGCATCCAGCATCTGCACAGAGCTGGTCAATGTAGGTCTTTGCTGGGCAGCCAACACTGGTTTTCACATGTTCTGGTTTCCATAGGAGAATGTCACTTATGAGTTTGTCCTCTCTTCTCCAACAGTGCCCAGCATATCTTGTTTGTCTCACTCAGATGGTCTCTGAAATAGGGGATCAAGTGACTATACAAGTGCCTTCTTGTAGGCTATTTCTTCCACAAATTTTCTATTGAAACCTACAGGGATGTTTGGGAAACAGTTGAAGTAGTAAGCTTTAAGAGTTTAAGTCCTTGGCTTGGAGAATGTATTTACCCAAACTCACTGCCACAGGTAGGATGTGACATAATGTCAAGTTTTCTTTCTCCTAGACCTGTTACCATTATTGCCAATAGCACAGATCTCCAGGATGATTCTTTGCCACTCATCTCTATCAGCCATCATTGGAAAGTTCTTTGCACAGTATCCAGTATCCATGCAGAGCTGATAGATGTAGTTTTTTGGCTGGCCGACCCACACTGGTATGTCCATGAGTAAAATTTGATAATGTCATTTATGAGCTGATCCTTGCTTCTTCAACAGCCCAGTTCCTCTAATCAGGATGGTTTGTTTGATAGGAGGTAAGTGGCCATACAGCAGCTCTTTTGTGGGATGCTGCTTTCAGGATTTGCTGAAGACCGCACACAGCATCCTTGTATATTCAAGGCTAAAGCAGCCAATCTCTCCTAATATGGCAAGAAGCATGTGGTGTAAGGATTAAAGTCATATGAAATGGACTCGCCAACCTAAGTTCAAATCCTGGATGAGGCTGTTTGCATTTCATATAGCGCTAATAGCCTTGGGAAAGGTATGAATCCAACTATTCTCCCTTCAGCTATGGGTAAATAATAAGGTAGACAGGGCTCTTTAACCTTGGTTAGGAAACCAGTCTAGGAGAAGGAAAACTCTGAATTCAAACCTGTTGAACTCCACTTAAGAAATTGACCTTGTGGTGCATCCTGCTCATGCAAAGGAGTTGGTAAATATATATAAATGTGAGGTGAAAAGAGGAACTCATGCTTTTCCCAAGGGCATCAGCATGAAGTGAAATGCAAACAGCCTCATCCAGGATTTAAACTTGCCTTAATTCCCATGATGATAACAATTATGGCTGCTAGAGTTGGGATTCATTTTATATAGTGAGTATAGACCATACCCTTATATTCAGTGGTGAGGTAGATGTCTTATAAACTCAGTAACCAACATTTACACTAAAAAATAAACCTTCAAAGAAACAAGAAAATGTGAATGATCCATTATTATATAAATAACATTTGAGAAGAATAGAGAAGCATAATTCTATTTATTTTTCAGACCTTTGTTCTCTTCACAGTGTTCCAGCCAAGATATTCTTTAGCATCCCTCAGGTGAGTGTGTTTGTCTTTAGAACTAGCTAAAGAATTCTTTTTTTATCTGAACTCATAAAATTCATGCATACATACAAAAAATCAAGCACAGAATACATTTAAACATCACTCCTGGGTACAGACATCTCTGTTTAAAGCTATGCTATCATTCGATTAAAATAAAAATTGTGAATAATTCCTATATTGTCTTTTTATTATTGATATATGATATATCTCTGAAGCAAAAATTAAGGGCCTATAGTGTATAGTAAACTAGTACTCAGCCTGAAATTATTGAATTACATTTTTAGAGAATTAAGGATTGTTTCTTTTTCATTTTTTATCTTTCAATAAGAATATACCAGTACAACAGAACCACAGGACTGATTGCTAAGGTCTCACATTTGTAGGAATAATAAAAGTGAAAGAGGTAATTCCTCTCTTGGTTGGTCTGAGAATATTTTACCATTCCACATATACATGTATATACATACATAAATATAATTTTAACACGTTTTTGTTGAATATCACAAAGTATTTCTTCTTGATAATTTTCTGAGGCTTACATTCAAGTCTTCTACCCCATAATTCAAGCCTTGTGCCAACTAAGTTTAGCTTTATAAATGTCTGCATATTAGTTTGGATATTTCATAAAAAAGAAGGCCCACAAAATGGATCATGTTTTTAAAAAAATCTTTATTTTACATTAGCGACATGTTTCAGATCTTCTGATATCTTCTTCAGGCTTTAATTAACCACATACTGTGTCCGTATATATGTATGTCTATGTATATATACACATCTCTAGTTTAGATATATATATATATATATATGTGTGTGTGTGTGTGTGTGTGTGTGTGTGTGTATTTAGACCTGTACATAAGTGTGTATGTATTGATCTAAATACAGAAGTAGGCCTATGTCTATATCATAAGTGTGTGTGAGTGTGTGTTTACTGAAGAGAACTTCATCTGCCAAAGCTAACAGATATTTGGTGAGATAATTATTCACTGTCAACATTTCTATCTGAATATCTCATCTTCTGATTCACAGTTTTGTTCTCTATACTTGTGAAAATTGGCCACAAGCTGTCAAAATTTAATGTCCAAACTATTCTCTTAACAAAAGTCTTATAACCCTTCATATAAATGCTGAATTTTGGGAATGATTTTTACCTAAGAACCATTGTCTAGTTACTAATACTAAAAAATGAATTGAAAAAATTGAAAAAAAAAACCCAAAACCAACAAACCCTTTCTCAAATAGAATTACAAGAAAAATTCTCATGAGAGGATGAGAGTGATTCTGATACTTGTTAAATTAAAAACAAAAACCAACTAAAAATTATTTCAACTAAAGAAACCAAAGTCTAATAACCCTTCATGTCTAAATGCTGAATTTTGGAATGAGTTTTACCTTAAAACTATTATTGGTAAAAGAAGAACTACTTTCTAATACTAAAATAATAAATAAATTGAAAAAATTGAATTACAAGAAAAATTGATGAGAGTGATTTTGATACTTGTAAAATTAAAAGCAAAAACCAACTTGAAATTATTTCAACTCAAGTGTGGAAAAATTATTGAATTTTATCTTTTTTTTAATACTGTGATTCAGTTTCTGAATTTTTAGAATAATTAATGTAAATTACATAAAAAAATTTATTAAAGTCAGATTTATATCCTGTTTCTTTTAACAGACTATTTCTTTTTTTCCCCCTCTGACTTCTGACCTCTGTTAACAAATATATGCTAATGAAATTACCATACATCATTTGATGTAGTAGCAAAGGATTAAAAAAAAAATGGACTGCAGACGCCTTAATTTTTCCCTCCTGTTTATTCCAGCCTAATAAAATTTGTCTCTGAGTTAACGTGCTCAGAATTTTTATTTGGCTTTTTCTAGTCTTGAAAGTAACAATAATTTTATCATCAGATGGTTCATTTTATTTCCTCGTATTGACCAGGCTTCTTCTTTAACTTTCCGTTGAAGTCGATTGAATCATTAGTAACCGCTTGACCAACAAGAATAAATCAGAAGGTTATATATTTCAATAAATGTAAGAATGGACTTTCTAACTAATTTTTCTGGGGTTATCTTTAAGACAAGTTTTTCTTTAAAAAAAACAACAAATAAAATAAATTTTACATTATGTCTTGCAAAAATATTTTCAATCATCAATTTCTTTATTTTTTCTTTTCTTTGTAGTCAACATGGTTTTGTAAATAGTAAATCAACATTAATATTTTGGAATTATATTTAAATATATTTGAATCTTAGCAAGGCATTTTATTTGATATCTCATTATCGTTTACCAGTGAAAATGAAACATTTAGGTATTTTTAAAATAAATAGTAAATATTGTAGATTTTTTTTGATAAATAGAACTATGAAAGTAAAATTTGTAACAATTATTCTAAAACACAGTGTATACCGCCCAGTGTTCCTCGGTAATAAAAGTACTGGGGCCTTTGTTTTGTTTAATATTCATAAATGATTTACCTAATGATATGAAAGTAGAAATAGAACTGTTTTCTAATGATGTTAAATTACATGTTAGATATAATCTAACAAGTAATTTGCCATTAACAAAAAACAGTTCTATCAGAAGCAGTAACACAAATGGATATAGATAAATTGTCAAATTGATAAGATATTTGGAAATCAAAATATTTACTTTATCTGTGCTAAAAATAAATAAAACTAAGTGAAGGTAGTTGTAATGTGTAATCTGAAATGTGAAAACCTTAACAACGAATCATTGTCATCATCAAATTCCACTGATTCTCACTCTTCTCATCATCCATCTATCAATCAATCATCACTTCTGGCAGGTGCTCAAGCTCAGTATCTTGTGTCTATACAAAACTGAAGAATCTAAGTTTTTGCTATTCGACCAACTCTGGTGTGTCCATGTGTAGAAGTCCACGTGAGAACATCATATGAGTTTATCCTTACTTCACCAACAGTGCCCAACATCTCTTGTTTGTCTTACTTGAATGGTTTTTGAGATAGTTTTATATCTGTTGTTTTGTCGAGTGCTACTCCTAGAATTTGTTGTTCCCATCTAGTTTTTTCTCCAAGAATTTTGTTAAAGCTCAAGGGGTGCAGCCATACAGTAGTACTGATACGTCTACACTTTGGAAGAATTGTTTTATTTTATCAGAGAGATAAGATTTCAGTATGATCAATACAATTATTATTATCTAATTTGTTTGCCTTACTGCAATAAATATAACTCTCACACCTATAACTGAGCCCTTTATTTTCACTTCTCCAAAACAGAGTCCATAAATAATTAAGAAAGTTTGTTTGTCGTTCTATGAATGGACAAACGGTTGGATGTAAAGCTATATCAATATTTATTGAACCCCAAGAAGGTTATTAGAGAAGAACATTTTTTCTCATAAGAGGAGGCTCTTAATAATAATTATTAAGTATCATCAGCAGAAAGTTGCCACAAGACCAAAAAATTGTAATTAAACATTACCAATCTATTTTATAAGAGATGTAAAATAACAATACAGTATTTTTGCTGATAATTTCTGGTGTTATTAAATGAGAGGTGCTGAAAATTGGTTGGTCAACTCAAGAATAAAATCAACTCTTGTATTGAATTTTTCATTTTTCAGGATGAATATATAGAATAACATAAAAGTATTGAGATTGAAGTTGTATTTACCAAAATAGAAATGAACAATGAATGGAACGTTAATTCTTTTAGAATACAAGGTGTGTCAAAAAGTACAAAAAAATCTCTTTTTTGACACACCTTGTATATTTCCTGTCTCTAAATAATTTCTTTCACAGTAAGCTGAAAATATTCCATCACACCTTTTATGTATATAATCATTAAAGTGAATAGATATATTGATGTCTTCTTAGCCATGATGTCATTGGCTAGAAAAACAGTTTGTATAGAACAATTTTCAATTCTTTCATCTGAATTATAGGGTTAGCTTTTCAGCTATGACAGCTGTAAAGTGTTTCACTTGTAAAATATATAATGAACAACTTAGAAAACATCATCCACAATTTCTTTTACTTCTATTAATGTTTTCTTATAGATTCTGAGATTCTTTTGACAAAAACAAACAAAAATAAAATTGACAACAAAATGGAAATTTTTTTTAAATCAATAGATAAAAATCAGAAAATATATCAACCTGTTAATTTTCAAACATTAAAAAATAAAAATAAATTCTTTCAACATAGGAAACAAGTTCATTTCCATTCAGTTAAAATAGGGTTTGTTTTTTTTATTTTTTATTTTTATTTTTGGATTCTGAATGAAAATATGAAATTATGATCCTTCTGAATATTTTTACCAGGATTTAATTGAGGGCATTCTAGTCTACTGCTTTATTAATTTCACAATATAACAGTAGATTAAAACAGCCAACCTTAAATTACACACAAAGAAAACAAGCATTCCCATCATGCTCCATTACAAACTAGAAAATGTGTGTGTGTGTGTGTGTAACAGCACAAAAAGTTAACCACCTTGATTTGAATATTACTGAGTATAAATCCTCTGTATTAAGACACATGGCATAAATTCTAAGATATCGCTATCAATTCCTGCCCAGGAGGAAGTAAAAGTTTGGTAAGTGTAATTTCAATAAGAATTTCCTTTCTTTGTGCATAAATTGTTTTATACATTTATTCTATTCTATTTTTATTGTTTCTATCCTTTTAGTTTACAGTGTTTTTCAGTGTTGACTGTATGAAAGAAAAAAGAATAAGTTCAAGGGTACAGAAGACTACAAAATAAAACATCACTTAAAATTGAAAACTTTCTTTGTTTTTCTTCCCTAAGACTGGTACTATATATATATATATATATATATATAGTATGAACAAAAAGTAATAAGACAAACAGGAATATTTTTTATACATTATTTATTCTCAACTAGTTTCGACCTTAGGTCATCGCCAGGAGAAAATTTCTTATTTGAAGAAATTGTTTTTAGATTTTTTGAAAGGGAGCATTATGGAAGAACTATAAAAATTGGAGTATTTTTTAGGGTTTGACATGCTATTAATATATATATATATTCTGTATTCGACAACCTGTTTTGCAAGTTCATTGTTTGAAAAAATAATTAGTAAATTTTATTCTAATTTATTCTAAAGTAATTTTCATAGAAGAAAGAAGCCATATTTTTAAAGTCAAAATCCACATATCCAAATCCCCAAAATACTTCATCTAGAATTTAAATTAATCAATTTTTCTTCTTGTCCTTAGTAATTAGGTTTTCTATATTTTTACTTCTTATTCAGCCTCATTTAATACTGAATTAATATGCTTATTAGCAATACATTTAATTTAAATCTTATATTAGAGACATATAGATACTTAATAAGATTACCTTCCTCATCAATGAGAATCTCTGATCATGGTGGATTTTTTGGACAAATTCTGGCAATACATGCACGTACACACACTTTGAAAATTTGAGGAATAGAACCTTTTTTTTAAAATTTTTTAAACTATATTTGATAGAAGATAAACTTAGATCCAAAGAAGCAGAATTTTCCATTCTGTTTATAAATATTCAGCCAATCATTTTCATCAAAGAAGAAAACCAATTGAATGTTCTGAAGATAACAATCATCTCCAAAAAAAAGTCTTTGAACACCAACTTAAGTGGCTTTGAAATATCAAAAGGAATTGAAAGAAAATCACATTATTCAATTAATGCAAAATTGAAATTTATAATTGACTTGCCATATTGTCAATAAATGAGTAGAAATATATTGATGATATGAAAGAGAATTTTCAAGTGTCATCATCATAATAATAATAATAATAAGCAAGAAATTTCAAAGAAGTTTTGGTGCACAGCAATATAAGGTAGGGAAAAAAAAATTCTTTTTGATCCATCCAACTTTAACATGAAAAAAAAAAAAAAATTTCAGGTTAATAATTAGATACATTTTTTTTAACATAATCTATTTAAAAATCATGTTTTTTTTTTAGTTTTACATTAATTAAACAATTTTATAGAAATGATTTCCAACAGAAATTTTAACCAAGGCTTTTCTGGTATGTATATGTGCAATTTTATGTATGTTTCAAATAAGCACCTTTTCTAGAAATGCACACTCTCTCTCTCTCTCTCTAATATATATATATATATATAATGTGTGTGTGTGTGTGTGTACAATAAACACATTATGAAATAGCCTGTGATTTTTGTCATATATATATATATATATATATATATATATATACACACTGAGTTTTAATGGACACCCCACCTCACTTTTGTTTCAGGTGTTTGACATCTTCTTATGCCCGTAGCCACTTGGTGACCTGGTTCATGAGTGCTAGATCAATTGTATCCTATTAGCACCAATGCAGTGACAGAAGGATTGAATTCTATCAATTTAACCATTTGCTTATAGTGCTACAATAGTAAGACTGATGCTTGCAATCACAATGCATCAAAACCATGAGGCTGCAAAATACATATACTTCTTAAGATCTATAAATTACTTTATATTATCTTTATGTTTATATGTAACCATTACCCAGAAAGAAAATGACACATATGAGCTCGGATCTGAAACTAAACTCTAAAGATTCACAAAAACAGTTGAACAACAATCACATTCAAATCCAATTAAAAGAAAGGCAGTGAATGTTCGCTACATTAAACTTTTTATTAATGGTATCTAACATGATCTGTTTAATTCCAAAATATTAGACTTATGGTGTGTCATAGAAAAATGGTTAGCATAATATATCAGGCTTACAGGTTCAAAGACTTCACAGTAAATTTCTTTTGAATGGGGGAGAAAATGGTCATAAGGAATTTAAAGCAGACTGTAACCATCAAAGACTTTATTTCAATACCAAAGAAATATCGGATCTAAGAACTTGTAAAGGTTTTCTTTTAGTCTGCACATGCAAGTTGCTCTGAACTATAGATGTTGAGCAAATGTTAGTGTGCTTATCTTGAAACCCATTGCTAGTAAGCTCACTCCTGATTAGGAGCCCTATAAATTGTGTCTAAATTTATTTACCTCAACAGATATGAAGAAAACAACAGATTAGGAACATCCAACAAAATGTGAAGAATATAAAAGGAAAGGTGGATAAACCAACACAGGCATTTGATTCAGTTAATATTTCACCTTTATTTGTTTTGAAATATTAATTGTATTAATTGTCTGTGTTGGTTTATCCACCTTTCCTTTTAGATTCGTCAACAGATATTTATATTATAACTAGCTTAAAAACCACCCTATTGGGTGGCAATTAAGCTAGCTCCTGTAGAGGGCTATTGATTGAGACTTGGCCCAACAATGACACTTCATACATTGAATACACATTAAATTCGAATGAACTGAATTTTTTTTATTAAACTGGAGGAGAGAAAAACCCAACCCCTTTCTGCTTTTTCAATAATTTAGAACATTTTAGATTAGTCTTTAACTGTTTGTTGATAAGTTTGGGTGTTTTCCAGAAAACAAAAACAAAATTCCAGCTTCTTTCATTCAACCTGAACACATATTGTACAATTTTACTTTGAACTGTGTAGCCGATTGCATAAAGATGCATGTAAACATTTGATACAATTATTTATTCAGATTTCAATCATTTTAAGTTAGACATAATCAGCAGCCTTAACTCACCAGTTCCTCTAATGTCAATCAATTTTTTATTATCAAATACTACTAGAAAAAATATGTATATTATATTAGAAGTAGACTAATGAAATTAAATAAGAACACAAAAAATATTATTTTTTTTACTTTATTTTAATTGATCTCAATATGATCTCAATATGAAATTGTACATAGCATTGCTTGTAATATAAAACAATAATATTAAAAATCAATAACACCAATTAATTATTTATTAAACATGCTTTTGTTAAAACCAGTATGCAAATAATTCATACCATATACTATGTAAACATTAATTTCTTAATGATATATAACACACATTGTGGAATTTTAAACACATTAATAATATGGGCTTTTTTAGGCAAATCTATCTCAGCAAGATCTTTATAGAGGCATTGTCAATAAATTGAGAATATAACATGAATAACTAAGGGAACTTTGACGTTGGTGGTGACAGTTTCGGTTACAGTCAGATAGATACAATCTCCATTATAATAAGATATGATAAAACATAGGACAATTATATGATTATATGCATGATTAACAAATGGAGAGTAGCAATGAGTTAAAGCAATTGTTATCTTTTCGAAATAGGAATGGCTCAGTATCAATTCTTTACAACTGATTGATGACACTGTGAAGATCTAATGCTGTTAGATGATATGCTAATCACAGTACGAAATAAAAAAGGGTTTGATAATTATGAAATGATACTGTCATATGACACTTTGATCCCTGATGAAGCGACTGATACCTTGTTATGTTATCTTATCATAAACCTGTTGTAAGAATCAGTGATCTTAACCTCATAAAATTAATAAAGCTGATTCCATAATCTAAAGTTAATACCTAGATTCCAGATATGGCAGTTAAATTGACACATGACAAGTAAGACAATAGAAAATCAATCTGTACTATAGTATCACTGCTAAAATAGAAAATCCCTAAACAATAGATACAAGGAAATAACAAAAGTAAAAAGATGAGGGATTTCTGTTTTAAAAAAAGAAACACAAGAATACAATGGAATGAAAACACACAAAAAATAAAACAACAGAAAATAAAACCAAGTCCAAAATATTGGGTTTATGGTGTATCATAGAATAAGAGAAAGCACAATATATTAAACTTATAGTTTTAAAGACTCCATGGAAAAAATCTTTAGAATGGTGTAGAAGTTGATGAACGACAAATATATATATATTTGTTGCTGTATAGGAGTAAAACTGTCAGTTATTAAGTGCTGTTAACTTTATGTCTTTGCTACCGTAACTTTTTATATATTCTAGTTTCATTTTTTTTATTCTATTTCATTTTTTGTGGCATGGTGGGGAAGCTGTTGTACCAATTTGCCAATAAAACAGTAGATTAAAATACTCTCCTTAGATCCCACACAAAACCAGCATTCCCATCATGCTCCACCACAAAATAGCATATAACTGGAAGAAATAAGCCATATTATACAGGGACAGAACCAAACAATACAAACAAAAAAGGTCCTTCAAAAATAAATTATTAGATTTTAAAGTTTCTATACTTTTAGACATTAAAAATCTGTTATCATTTTGTGGGATATCCAACCAGATTGGATTAAAATCACAAATTCTTTTCATAGGTTTTGTGGGTATTATCATAATTTAAAATGACCCAGATAAGCTTAGTGAAATTAACATAATCAAAATACCACTATGTTGTATTACTGACTGTTAAACAACTACAACAATAATGTAATTTCTAGATCCATTCTGGATTATTATTTTTTTAAATGTCCAAAGCAACACCTGCACAAAAAATCCCTGAAACCCTTATTTGGATGTACTAGTACACCTAAACATTCTATATTCCAGTATACAACATTGGGTCACACCATATATTTCTAATGGACCAAATGAAAAATGTGCTGAGTCTTATGAGAAAAATGTGGAATCCTAAAGCAAATATGTATTGAATGAAACTGTAAAAAAAAAAAAAGATCCAAATCTGGACATAGTGTGATCCAGAATAGATGAAGATAACAATAACCAATGAGTAAGCAATTATATACAAAGATATTTTCAGAAAGAGAAACAAAGATAACTGAACTGAAAATAAAAAAAATGGATTATTATTCAGAAAAAACAAAAATAAAAACCCCACAAAACCAAAAGAGAAACACTCAATCCTAAATCATTTTTGATAAAAATCAACATAAAATTAATCCAAGAAGAAATATAGAATATTAAAAGCAAAGCAAGTAGAATATTTTTTTCCTTCCTTGATTTTTATGTGTCTGGGTCAAACTAAACAAAACAAAAAAAACAAACTCTAAATTATTTATTCCCTATTATTTGATGTCAGTATTATTACAAGTGGTGGGAAGTTTAGCTCAGTCAGTAGTGCAACTGCCTCAAAATCACAAGGTTCTGGGTTCAATACTGGTCCTCAGCACATGAGTAGCACAGATTGGGTAATCCGCTCAGAGCGGTAAATTGTAATGCTGACAGTAGGTGTGGCACTCCACTTCAGCAAGATAATCTCCCTGGTCTAGCACTAGCAGAAAGGGGATAGACGCCCTAGCTGTTCAGCTGATACAGTTCTGGGTTCGATACCGGTTTTAAAAAAATTAGCGCATGAGTAATACAGATTGGTTAATTTGATCAGTGCTGTAAAGTTTGGAGCTGTCGGTAGGTGTGACGCTCCACTTCAATGAAAAGGCAATAGACTCCCTCATTGTCCAGCCACTCTGCCAACTTTACTTTTATTGTTATGTGTGTTAGTTAAAATAAGTACAATCAAGGATTTAAGAAAGCAAGCAGTTAGTAGGAGATGAGGGAAAATAATTTTTAATTTATGAGTGTGGTATTAAATTTCAAATTTGTTTGTCTCTCAAAAGAGAAATGGTAAAGAAACCAATACATGAAGGATGTATAGACACACCTATTAACAAATAGATATACATCCACATAGAGACAAGAAGATATACATATATAAGTAACAACTGTATACAAAACACATGTACAACAGTATGTATGCTTTCTATCGAAAAGCATTACACATTTTTATATGTCTCCTTTGTATTTCAGAGCACTTTAAACATCTAAGATGTTGTTTCCTTCTAAAAAGTATGTTAAGAAATAGAAGCTAACCAATATACAACACACACACACACACATATATATATATATATATGTGTGTGTGTGTGTGAAAAACAAGGTGTTCTGAACACCTTGTTTTTTATTTTTATATACTGACATAACATCTAATTCATTTCCATTTTTCCTGAGATTATACACACACACACACACACACACACACACACAGATATATGCATATACAGGTGCAAGCACCCATATCACAAAACATGTCCAAATATGCATACATATTTGTAAACAAAGTCTGTAATATACATATAGACATATGTATGCTTAAAATTTTCTGCATAAAAAAATGATATTTTTTTTTTACATCTACCTTTTGGATACCTTCAAGAGCAAACAGAATATCAAACTAAATGCTTATTTATTTATATAGCAGTGTATATAATAAACAAACCAGTGCATCTTCATACTGCATATAAATTTGCTTATATTCTTATGTGTTTGTGCAGAAAAATGTGTACATATATTAATAAGTAAATTTACTTTTTAAACAAGATATATTTTGGCAGCAATCTTTCTTGTAAACAACTTTTGTTAAAGATCACAGACAAGGTTTGTTTTAATAGTTGGGGTTTGTTTTTACTGACATTCTCCTTTGTACAAGACAACATCATATGTTAGGTTCAAACTTGTGCAGAAAGTGTCCAAAATCTTTTTTTTTATGAGTGCTTTCATCTATCATTGGTCATTATCAAGGTTTTTGATGTTATTCGTGATTTCAGAGAAATTTTAAAGCATTTGATTTTTTTCTATAACATTTATTATGTTAAAAATGTAAATCCATATTTCTCACACAAGGGGGATGTTGGAACAAGTTCAAAAGGTTGGCCAATATTATATCAGGTTAATATCTAATAGCAAAACTACCTTTTATAACCACTTTACTAGAATCATTTCAGGGAGTAGGGCTTCATAGGAAATTACATATATAACATTTAATGTATATGGGGAAAGGCATATATTTGTATCTGCCCAACCCTCTACACCATCAGGATGTGACACAAGGTCAATTTCTTAGGCAGAGTTTAACAGTATTGAATTCAGAGTTTTTCTTCACCTATGTTACTATATGAATTAAAGTTTTGTTCCAAAATGTATTGTTAAAAAAACATATTTTCCAAATGATATGATAAAACCAGAACACTGATTTATCTCTTATTACATATGTGTGTGTGTGTGTGTGTGTGTGTGTGTGCATACGCACAGTTAAAAAAGTTGGTCTGGAATGTATCCAATCATTTTGAATATTTCAAAAAGCAGTTGCACAGCCATGATGTATGTTGGCAAGTAACCAGAAAAGAATTAAGTGCTCATTTATAAACATACACTCTCCCATAGGGTTACTCAGTGAGCATCTGTACAGTGTCACAATGACCAATATTTCACATCTCATGTAAGATTTCTTTTTTTTGGGGGGTGAGGGTATTGCCTGATCCAGGTTTGAAAGTTTCTCTATTTTCCAAAACTGTCTGACTGTGTGACTTCTGGCTTTTCTCAAAGCTAAAACTGATGTTTAACTGCCATAAATGAGATGAGGAGACTATGTTGAAAAAAATGAAAATAATTTAGAAAAAGAACTTTGCAAACTGTTGTGAAAAGTGGAAGAGACACAGAGATAAAAGTGTGAATAATTATAAAGAAAATTAAAGGACTTTCACATTAAATAGATTATTTTTCATTAATATTAAATGGTAGATCATTTAGAAACAGACCACGTATATAATTTAATGTAGATAATGAAAATTTATACATATATCATTTAGTGTAGATAAAGAAAATTTATATATGTATATATATATATATATATATAGGAAGGAGAGAATCTTTTATATATATATAGATAGATAAAGCATTTCATATAAACATATATAAGATAGTGATTTTTTGATTAAAATTTACCAATAACATTTAGTGTTTCTTCGAGATAGCAGATCGTAGACAGAGAGTTCTTTTCAAATTTGTGTGTCTGCATATCCTGTTTAATATAATCATAGGTAGACATGGCAACAGAAATCTGCTTGGTTCCAGCTTCCCTTGTGAATGGTTTTCTGGCTGAAATGTTGGTGCCAAGATCTTCAGAGCCTATTTAACCAACCTCTCAGGGTGGGTTACAGTCGATTGACCTTAGATGTCAAGAGGCAATTTTAAGAGTCGGCCCTCATGAAATTTGAGGTTAGATGAAATAGGGCAATGGAGAGCAACTAATTCAATGGTTATGTTCAAGTTAATAATGAGGGGGAAAAAAGAGGAGTGGAAGAGAATATAGAAGAGGTGGAGGAAGATAAAAATAAGATGAAGAAGCCTAAGAGATATTTCGTGGTGGTTTTTCAATTTAGGCATGGAATGAAAAGTAATACAATAAAATAAAAATGAAAAGTATTTGTTTACATTTCTTTAGATTTGTTCATCATTTACAAAATTACGCTGAGATAAATTGCAGATTAAGGAAGATAGATATATACATATTTAGTGTGATGAAGATAAGTATATATAAACAGTTTATATGAAAAGTGGAATAGATATGAACAGAGAAAGAGATAGGAAAAGAATATAGATATAAAGAGATTGGAGTAGATCAAAAGATCTAATTAAGAATATGATGATCTTTTTATTTATATCTCTAATATGTATTTATTTTTTTCTTTCTGATCTTGAAATATTAAGGTAAAGCGAAATTGCAACACTTCTATCTTGATCAATTTATGATTTCACGTTCTTAAAATATCAAATGAAAAATAGCTGTGCAAATCTACAAACACAATTTAACACTAAAATAAGAATAATTGGGTAATTTTTGAGCTTTGAGAATCATAGGCAACCAAAAACAGAGACACATAAAAAGAAAATCCCATTTATAGATTAGGTCCACTGTCTAACTCAATATATATATATATCTTCTTGATCTTATCAAAGATGGTCAATAAGTAATTTGGTTATCCTGATACTGGTCATAATTTATGATGTATTCTGTAAAACATGACTCATTTGTATTTTGGGAAGAATGGAGAGAAAAAAAAAAGAATTAAAAACTTTGTCTTTAAAAAGGAAGGATAGTAGATTCATTAAAAAGGACTTTTTTAAATGATAAAAGAGAAAACAAAGAGTATATATATATATATATATATATATATTAGAGTGAAAAATATTTGAAGGAATAATTTATGAAAGAAGAATAAATAATGAGATAAAGAATTAATTTTTGAATGAACATGGGATAATTGTTATTGTCATAAGAAATGGTGACAAGTTCAAATCCTGGATGAGACTGTCTGTATTTCAGTGCTAATACCCTTGGGAAAGGTATGAATCTATTCTGCCTCCATTTACTGGTAAATAGTAGGGCAGACTGAGCTCTTTAAGCTTGGTTAGACAACCATTCTAGGAGAAGAAAAACTGAATTGAAACCTGTTAAACTCAGGGATAGAAATTGACCTTGTGTTCTAATCTACTCATATGAAGGGATTGATAAAGGAAGAATTAAAAAAGAATAAGAAAGGGAAATTATGAAATGAAGTGAAAACAAAAGAGAAACTAAGTGGGAAAATAGAGAAAGAAAGCAACAAAGAAATGGTGATTTCTATTATAATATTTCATGGATATATCTTTTGGTTTTCCATGAATATATACAGTAAGTTTGATAAACTTTTTTTTGAGAAGATATAAAAGTAGTATGTATTTACCAACCCCTCCGCACAAGTAGGATGTGACACAAGGTTGATTTCTAAGCAGAGTTTAACAGGTTTGAATTTAGAGTTTTTCTCTTTCCAAGACCAGCTGCCATACCAAGGTTAAAGAACCCAGTCTGCCGTACTATTTACCCATAGCTGGAGTGAGAATAGTTTTATGCATACCTTCCCCAAGGGTTTTAGTGCTAAGTGAAATGCAAACAGCCTCGTCCAGAATTTGAACTCATGTTGCCATGTCCATTTCCTACACCCTGGGCACTAAAAGAAAAGTAGTAAATGAAATCTAAAGACCAATGGATTCTAGTGGATTCTGTGAGGAAGGCTGTTGGACTTTAATGGATCATTTGGGGGGGGGGAGAAAAGAAGCTAGGTAGAATGCTGTGAGCTGTTTTGAACAAATCATGAAAGGAGCACAATACAAAACGGCAACTATATGGCCAATTACCTAAGCGACATTCTTCAAGGGAAACTAAGACATCCAGCAAAGACCTACATTGACTAGCTCTACGTGGATACTGGATGCTGCACAGAGGACCTCCTGAGGGCAATGAATGATAGGGATGATTTGCAAGAGATTATCATCAGTATCTGTGCTACTTGCGCAACATGATGACCTTCCCTTCACAAACCATCCAAGTAAAATGAGATAGACATGTTGGATACTGCTGGAGAAGTAAGGACGGACTCATAACGAACATTCTCGCGTGGACACAACAGTGTTGGCCAATCAACAAAACCTTACATTCATCAGTTCTATGTGGACACTGGATGTCATCTACAGGACTTACCAAGAGCTATAGCTGATATGTTAGATGTCAAGGAATCTGTGCTGCCAGATTGTCTTGATGATGATCATGAAATGTCATAATGAAAACAATGACTCGGGCCTTCCATAGATGCAAAATGATATCATTTCTATTTTATGCTGGAAGCATTGATATGTATTACTCTACTTTTTAGGCAGACTTACTTTCTTTTTTTTTTATAGATTAGTTATGTCTGCAGAAATCTTTAACATCCAGATACAGGATCATTTATAAAAGGGGAAAAATAACTATAGTCATGCGGAAAGCCAAAAATCACAATGGCTAAAGTAATGTGATAAAAACAAGGATAAAGAATAAAGATACATCTCAGAATTCCATCCATTATTTGTACTAACACACTCTGAACATATCATTATCATCAATTCGTGCTGACAGCACAGATCTCCATGACTTTTCCTTACCACTATCGGCCATCGCTCCTGGCAGGTCCTCTACACAGCATCCAGTATCCATACAGAGCTGATCAATGTAGTGTTTTGCTGGCCATCCCACACTGATATGCCCATGTGTTGATATCCACAACACTTATGAGCTAATCCTTGCTTCTCCAGCAATGTCCAGCTGTCTTGCTTATCTTATGGGTTTGTGTGATAGGAGGCAAGTAGTCATAAAGCTGCTTTAAGGATTTGTTCAAGATCACATGCAGTGTCCATGTAGAGTTAGCCTCTAGCTTTTTCTCTGAGCATTCTAAAAATGTCACAATAACAGTAGAATTTCTCTTTTCTTTTATAATTACATCCATTACTTGTGATCACACACTATGAACATGATACATTTTTTTAATACCAGGTATATTAATGAAGTTTTCATTTTATAAATATTCATCTAAAAACGTAATCAAACCATAGGATTTCTCTTTTTTCCTTTTTTTTTTTAATGCTGAGGTGAGATAATTGGGCTTGTTTTCATAGTCAATGAATGAATTGGAGTAAAAAACTGAATGTAAAAATATTTTCTCTGAAATATCAAAGTTAAGATATCCACTGAGTATAAATCTTGCATTCTTGTTTTTCAGTGTCAAATCATAATAATAAAAAGACAAAAATTCACACTGTTTCCTGCAACTGTCAAATTACAATGCAAGATTTTTCTGATTTTTTTGTTCTTTTCAAATATTCTTACAAGTTGTTCAACCTAAATTAGACAAAGAGTTATTATTTCACATTTTGAATTTGTCATTTGACCTCCTATTACATGAAAAAATTTCTTCTTTTATTTTATTTCAAAGAAAATCCAAGCTTGGCATTTACAAAAATGATGATACTGTAATTATTCTGCTTGAAATAAAAAAACATATTCTTTTTCTTTTCTAATCTTCAAGTTTTTCTTATAACCTATCAACACTTCATTAGGTCACACTAACAGCACACATACCTATGAGTCTCTCTCTCACAGCCATCCCTAGCAGGTCTTCAGCATGACCAACAGAATCTGTGCAGAGATGATTGAAATAGGTTTTTACTGGTTGGATGACACTAGAGTGTCCATGTGTAAGTGGATACAGAAGAACATCACTTATGAGTTAGTTCTTGCTTCTCCAGTAATGTCTAGCATATCATGTTCTTCTTACTTGGATGATTTGTGAGACAAGAGGCAAGTGGCTGTACAGCTATTTTAATCATGACCAAAAACCGAACCAAACTTATTAACACTTACATGCATGTAACTTTTAAAAAGCAAAGGTATTTGCTGGTCAGCCTACGCTTGTGTGTCCATGTGTAGGTGTCAACAGGAGAATGTTACATGTGTTTGTCCTTGCTTATTCAGTATGTCTTGTTCTTCTTACTTTTATGGGCTGTGTGATAGGAGGCAAGTGGCAATACAGCTGCCTTTTAACCATGATCAGAAACTGAACCAAATCTACCAACTTGTAACTTTTAAAAAGACAAGATGATAGGTAGATTGAAATTCCAAGGAATAAACATCGGAAATTCTTAAAAGTTATAAAATCAATAATTACATAATAGTGATACTTTAGCATTAACATCACTAACAGCTATTGATTATTTTGACTATTTGATTCCTCTACTAAAATATGCCACACTGTATTCTACTTATATACATAATATATAGGCATGTTGTGTAATAGTTGCCATTTTAGGAAATGAATTCTACAACCAGAGTTAAAATCCTTGCTATTTGCATTTACATGTCACTAATACCCTTGGGAAAGGTATGAGTAAATGCAAAAAAAGTAGGGTGGACTGGGCTCATTACCTTTAGTAAGGCAATCAGTCTAGGAGAAAGAAATTCAAACCTGCTAAACTCTGCTTAAGAAATTGACCTTATATCAGATCCTGCTTTTGCAGAGGAATCGGTAAATATGTATATAAAAAAATCATAGAACCAATTGTATTCAGAAAGTGATTTTTGTTGAAATAAAATAAGGTTGCTGTATAGTTTTAGCTTCTGCCTAAAAATCCTCATAGGACTTACAGTGGTCTACAATAAGTCTTTAGCTAGGAGAAATAAACTATGTCCAATTTCAATGTTTAATCACACAATACCAACTGAATATAAATAAACAATATTTGGAACTAGTATGGAGTAGGTTCTCCATTTGCTAGTTTCAATTTTCATGGATTTGATCAAGTTATCAACAATTGTCAGATCCATATTTTACCATTCCTTTTGCAAAGTTTTTTTGTAAGGGTAGTCATCACTGATGTGATTTTGGTTGCATGCTCTCAAAGTTTTTGGTCAAGGTATTCCCAAACATGTTCTATTGTATTCATGTCAGGACTTTGGTCTACCTATGGCAGTGACTTGATTCCTTGCAATTCTTTCCAGGCCTTATTACACAAACCAATATTGCTGCAATAAAGGGTGGCTAAAAACTTATTGTAGCCCACTGTATAGACAGCAACTTTTAAGAGAAATTGATTCTGAACATTCCAGTACGGCACAATGCAGTTCTTTCTTCTTTATACATCGATCATGTCAACAGAAAGTAGATTAAGTTTTCTTTACAACACATTCCTTAACTTTGATTAGACAGTTGATTGATTTAGTAGAGAGAGAGGAAATTTGAAGAATTAGAAAAAAAATATATTCTCCTCAGTGAAATCCTAAGCAATGAAAATTTAGGCCTAATCCATTTCCAGGAATTCATGATCAGGTTTACATCTTAAAAAAGAATGATAGTCAAGATTTTATAAATACATTAAAGTGCTGATTGCAATGAACATAAGATTTAAAAGATTTAAATAAAAGTAAAATTCTTATTCTTATTGATCTTAACTCTATGTTGGATCAGCAGAATTCAGAAAGAAGTTTTTTTTCTTTTCTTTTTTTGACAAAATGGTGACCTTACTATTTAGCTGGACGATTTTACCACATATCAAACATTGTTAGGATATTTAACATTAAAGTGAGTAAGATGTAGTTTAGTGTCATATGGGGCCAGTTTTGCTCAGTAAAGCCTGCATCACAAGGTCCTTGGCTTGATACTGGTCTTCACCAACTCAGCACACTATTCAAAACTTCACTGTTGCAAGCCTTTTTAATGCCATACTGTAGTAAGCATGATTGTTCAATGCCATACTATTGTAAGCACAACTTTTCAATGCCTTATTGTTGCAAACATAATTATTCAATACTGAAGATATAAGGCTTAAAGGCTTAGTATGATAAGCATACATAACATTAATTAAAAATCCATGTCAGTTAAAAAGCTTATAAAATTTTTAGTGATATGCAACAATGTCCATTAATCTTTTACTTTCTCTTGATTTACATCTATCTCTTTCTTTTTCCTGTTCACATAGATCTTTTCTTCCACTAATTTCTTAGTTGGCTACTAAATCCATCGTCTTCCTTGACCTCCAGGCCCAGAAAACTGAAGAAAGAACAAAAAAGTAAAAGCTAAAATAAATCAATGGATATAAGTAACCACTAGTAGAAAACAAAATGTCTACCTCTAGTTTAAAATTATTTATTCTCTAACACTGTTTCAGTTGTAAACTCCAACCTCTCTCTTTTTCAAAACAAACAAACAATAATTCAAAAGAACAAAAATGCAGATAAAACCTCCAAATCAAAATAGTTGTTCTATTTTTGATTTTCTTCATTCAGACATTTTGTTCCATGGAATTAGGCATTTTTCTGGAAACAGAAGAACGTCAATATGAATGACAGTAATTGGAATGTACATGTGAGAAATGCACTGGATAAGAAAAAGATGAACAAATTTCCTTAATAGTTCCTTGTGTCAAAACTGATTCAAATAAAAATCCACAAATGTCAATTATCAACTTTAAAAACATTCTTTTTTTATTATTCTATTTATTTTAGTTTGAAAAATTTCATATTTTGAAACAATTCTCTCACAATTTAATATTCTATATTTTAACTTACTTGATATGATATTTACTTTTTAAAATAATCTGTACTCTCTTTCACTATATATATATAATATATATATATATATATATATATATATCTACTCATTATGAGCATTTACACCTAGACTGTGCTGGTGGCTTTCACTGGAATCCAAGTGACAACAAATTTTCTTGGTTCTTTAAGATTTTTTCTTTGTTTTCTAGCAAATCTCAAGAGTGCTGTGGTGTGAGACTTCAAGCACAGGGCAGATGTAAATGCTCATGATGAGGAAAATCATATATATATATGGCTTCTGTACATACTTCTCTAGAAAGAGATAGTGATTTATATTTTAAACTATGCAAATCTTTCTTTCCTTCCTTCCTTCGTCTCTCTCTCTCTCTAGAGAGAGAAAGAAAGAAAGAAAGGAAGAAAGGAATATATTGATAATATAGATTGCTATATCTATAAATAAAGAGTACTCAATATCAGTGATAGAGTTAGTATAGCATAAACAAAATCAATGGTGCTTGCTAATTGTTAGATTCTCACCTATGCATTCATCAAACCAAGCACTTGGTTTGATTAACACATAGGTGAGAAACTGACAGCTACCAAGCACCATTGACTTTATGTATACACTCCCCAAACTTTATATATACATATATATATATTTCATTTGCTCATTGTAGTGGGTGACATGTGAAACTTTTAGTAACATGAGATAATCATTTTTAAATTTTATGTTTTAAACTAGCTCCACTCTAAAAGCATTGAGAATTTCCTTATCTCATTTCTAAAAACAATTTATTTCTATTATTATAATATATATGTATGTATATATATATATATATATGTGTGTGTGTGTGTGTGTGTGTGCAAGTACCTATCTCTACATATAAATATTTCATGTAAATTTGAAGATAAAACCATTAGAATTTTAGATGTTACACATATCAGGCTCTTTATCTAAATTTAAAATCAATAGCTGGCAAGTTTATCCTTAAGGGTACATCCAGAGGTCAAAGCAAAGATAAAAATCACTTCTTTTTCCGTGCGCACAGCCTTCTCTACTAAATTCCCCTTGAGATTCACCAGCTAAAATTATTCTCACTGAATGATAAAGAGTAAAATTTATTGATGAATTGAATGCATTACTAAATGAGCAATTGCCTTTCTTTCTTTAGAATAAATGAAAGATTACTAGTAAGCAGCTAAGAGATTCAAAGATGAATTCTTGGATTTACCATTTTCTTTTACATTCTTGCAATCAAGCCTCTCATCTTTTGATCTTATGTTCATAGATATTCTTGTCTTACTTTATTAGCACAAAGAACCCAGGTGCCTTTAAATTTCTTCTTTTTTTATGTGTGAATTTAATAAAAGACAAGATAAAAATTAGGCTTTTGTAATGCAGGCATCCAATCTTTGAAGTTATCTCCTACTCATTCTTCCAAATTATGAAGGAATCTTTTACCATTTATAAAATGCAAAAGTTTAAAAAAAATTTTTTTCATTATATTCCAGTAAGCAACTATTTTTCCCCACCCCATCACCCCATGAATTTTTTGTCTTTTTGGTTCTAAACAGGAAAATTGTGGCCATTTGAATTAATGGAATAAAAGATTTTCAATTACCAATTCGTTTTTTTTTTATTCTATAAAAATTCTTTGAAGAACAAATAGGAGAATAGTTTTAAGATCATAGGATTATCCTTGGAGTGTAAAAGTTCCGACTAAATGAAAATATTATTAGTCATGAAAGTATCATATACTAATTCTTTCAAATTAGTTTTCCTAACCAATTGCCTTTATAACAGTTTAACCACGGTCATCTCTTGCCTTCTTCAAGTACCTACAATACTGAACGCTTTTGTATATTACTCTCCTTTCCAGTATTATTTGAGGGAATTACAGAACTTGTATCTATTTACCCGACCCCTCAGCCCAACATAACAAAAGAGAGTAAACTCCAGTCACACTATTATGTTCACTTTCAGACTAGTATCCTTGGGAAAGATATAAACCGCTCATCCCACCAGCAATGGGTTAAATAGTCCCATCACTGTTCTTCAACAAGGATGGCATTAGCATTTAATAACCCTTAAAGATTGATATGCCATTAAGCAAAGAAACCAAACCAACCTTTTACAGATGTACATAATATCAACATTGATAATAATTTCTTAAGACAAGATTTTTTTATCACATACAAACAAATGACTGATTTATCATTTTCAAACATATCTCAGCACCTTTAGATTTTTCATAATTTTAACAAGTGAGATCTGCAGTTCAGTTCTGGAAGCAATAATTTCATTTTTTGTTTAGATAATTCCACAAAGTGACAGGAAAAAGAATACAAAATATTTTGGCGCCAAAATTCTAAGAGACTAATTATTTTTAGAAGACCTTATTTCAAGTGAGGGTCACCTGGGTTTTCATATCGAACTAAAATAATCTTGCAAAGAAAGAAAAAAAAAAGATACTTTAACAAATTTAAACATGAGAAAATTTCTTTCTAAGGGAATTGAAAAAGCATTAGTTTCGCTTTTTAAAAAAGAATTTCTTTTTTTATGAGTGCTTGAAGAAATGATTGAAGGTCATAAGCAATGAAAATTGCAATCTAACCTGTGATAATGTTCAGTGTGCAATTCTTTGTTTGACTAATTATGGATTATGCTAAAGATAAATGCAAATTCTGAAGGAAAGGATTTTTTTTAAATTCAATCCTGGATTTAAAATTCTAATTGCTAAAATGAAAAAAAAAATTTAATGTGAACAATTAAAAAAATGTCCAATTCCACCTAAGTCATGAAAAGTCTTTTAGTTAATTTTTCTGTTAATGTACTACAAGATGTATTAAAGATAATATATTTTTAGTAAAACCTTAACATAAACATCTTGTATAAAACAGGAATATTCACCAAATGGTACTAAACCTATGAATCTTAAGCAAAGATGTTCTATATTAAATTATTTTGTTAAAACCAGTATGCAAATTAACCACACCATACATTATGTAAACATTCATTTCTTAGTGGTATATAAGACACATTGCAGAATTTTAAATGCACTAATAACATTGAATGTTTTGAAGCAAATCTAACTCAGATTTTCATAGAGACATGATTAATAAATAAGATTTATTCTATATATTAATAATTTTGACTATAAATTAAATACTCATAGATAAACTTACACAATGTCCTGAGGGTATTATGATGTAAGCTGTGACATAGTTTCACTGAATCTCCATTATGATAAGATTATTGATTTTTATATATGGAATAAATGACATGTCAAGAGTTCCTTGATCAGTATATTTTGCTTTCTCAATTAAAGCCAAATGAACTGCTGCTGCTTAAGTTTTCATCAGTCACAACTGACAATAGATTGTGAAACTCTAGAGTTGTCAGTTCCTTTGCAAATATGGACAGAAAGTGTCATTAATCAATTCACACCATAGATTACTTATCTACCATAATAGTTTCTAAGTGATTACATGACAGATAACAGAGACAGAATAAAAGGAAGAAACATTAGATTTATGCCTTTCTTAAAAGAATCAGTAAAAATGAATGAATTACTTTTTTTGGTTTGGTTTGTTTTACAGCATATCAACCTCAGTGGATCATTTAATGCCGACAAAGTTTCATTCTTAATGGATACTCAAATTTTTTTATAAACACATTTTTCTATTTAACCCATAGATGGGAACCTAACAGGTACTACTTCGAGTTAAAGTGGACCAGGGAGCAAAGGTGATGAAGGGGTGCTCCACATTTCCCAGACCTCCAAAAGTGGAACCTCACCATCAAATAGTTTAACATCATTCCCAGGACATGAAGACCTTCAGCCACCACCTTCTAGCACATATATGATAAAAAGGGTTGGAGCTTGCCATAAGAGCAATAGGGTTGGGGCAATCATATAGGTGCTAGGGCTTGACGTGACCAGACGATTGAGCAGAGTGGATTTCTCCAACCGCCCATCTAGCCCAAGTAAGGACCAAAGTGGAGTATTGCAAGTCATGGACTGCTCAGCAACCTGAGTTCTATCCTTTATCATCATGAGTCACCATCCACAACCAACAGGTGGCTCCATTTGGGGGAGTCTTACATCTCTGCAGAGGTGCAGTCGGTGTATTCTAATGCCCCACCGACAGGGCAGAATAAATAAATGACATCATTGACTGAAATTAAACTCAACTCATAGCCCCAATCTTATACCATAATTTCAAAACATGTCTTTATTTGTTCTTACTCACAATATATAAGCTTACTACACTATTTCAACTTATTTTAATATGTTATTAAATTACATACACATCAACTCCTCTACATGAGCAGGATGTGACACAAGGTCAATTTCTTAAGCAGGGTTTAACATTTTTAAATTCGCTTTTCCTAATCCTAGACTAACAAAGTTAAAGAGCCAAGTCTCTCCTACTATTTACCTCTAGCTGGAGAGAGAGAGATAGAGTAGTTGGATGCTTACCTTTCCCAAGGGGATTAGTGCTTTGTGAAATGTAAGCAACCTCATCCAGGATTTGAACTCGGGTTCCCAAGTCCTTTTCCTATGACTAACCATTTGACCACATGCCTCCATAATATATATATATATATATATATATATATATATATAGTCTTGTTTCATATCAACAGTGTTGCCTATATATATATATATATATATATATATATATTATTAGTTTGAATAAGAAGAGAACCTTTTTATGAAAATCATCTTTATATTCTTGGACAGCTCTCTGAATGCAAGACTTTTGAACCTAATCTATCAAAAACCTTCCAGATGGACCAGTTATATATATATATATATATATATATATATATATATATATACTAGATTACATATAAATCAATAGGGTTCCTATTGTAACAAGCAGTCCATGGTAATATTGTTGGTTCTATCTATGAAATACTGAGGGATTCTAATTAGCATTTCATAAATTATCTCAAATATTTAGATTAAAAAATTACATTCAGAATAAATGCAAACCCCATAAAATCATCATTCACTTCCATATTAGAAAAGGAATTGCTTTATTCTTTAAGTTAAGGCAATTTAATTGTAATGCTCCAGTAAAATCTTGAGATGATATATCATCTTTTGCTGGATTACAGTTAGACATATTCTCTCACACAATATAATGATAATTTTATATTTTAAAATTTTAGCAATATATATACAGTTATTTGCATGGAACTGTCATTATTTTATTGTATAAGCACAAGGCTGAATTCATAGGAACAAACTCCCTAAATTTGTCTTGTGATATCTAAATGTAATACAATGAACACCAAAAGATTTTCCTATGAAATGCAATTTCAGTCATACATGCAGTCTGTTTCATTAAGTAACTACTTTTTATCTACATATCATTTTTAGTCATAGGACCTTAATTGGAACATTTCAAATAACATTTTTTCAAAGGGTAGGGAGAAACAAAATGAGTCTCATCTCTCAGGTACGAAGGACTAAATGGTAAATCCTAACTGCTTTCAAAATGTTGTAAAATTACCTACATAAAGAACTGATCTTAAGAAAAAAAAACTATCTTTTTTTTAATCTGTCATTTCTATCTCTGCAAATGGCAAATTGGCCCGATTCATTATGCTTGGAAAAAAATAATGAGAAAATGGCTCCTCCTTTTTGACTTGGTTCATTTTCAATCATTGGCTGTTATTTTTATTTATTTTTTTGTGCATGTGTATGAGCGTACAATTTGTTTTTTAAGAAATTGGGCCCTATTTTCAGAGTACTGCCTTGCCATAATGTTTTCCTCCTTCTATCAAAATGAAAAGTACACACACAAAAAAGAAAAGTAACAAAGAAGAAAAATAACAGAAAAAAAGGAAAAAAAAACATTAGCAAGTAATTAACCAAGAGAGAGAATGTAAAGTTTTCCCCAGCAATCATCCCAAAATTCAATCACACAATACTCAATCCATTCTTCTCCACCCACCCCCTTTTTTTAATGATCGGCTGGGTTTTGCTTAGTCAATCACTCGTCACTAATTAGTATGCAAACTATTTTCCAGCCAAAAATCTATAAGCCTTACCAAATACACAGAAACTTCTGATACATATATATGTATAATAATCTTTTTTTCAATCTCACATCTAACAATCCATCTTCCCATATATATATATATATATATCACTATTCATTTGTCAGTATACCCCTCAATCTATGTATTCATTCCAACCTACACTTATCTATTTGCCTATTGATCTATTCCAGTTTAATAGAATATATCCAGCATGTTATTAATATGAAAGTTCTCATACTTAAATAGTAGCAGCCATTTTGACTATTGGACTCAATGACCTTCCTCATTTCCTTTTGAAATGACCTTGATTGTGCTTGGATCAGTCATGTCTAACCAGTTAACTCCACCATTCCATCTCTCTCATTTCATCTCTCTTTCTCTCTCTCTCTCATCAGTTCTTTTTTTTTTCTTGTTTTCTTGGGCACCATTCCACTAACTTTTGAACCATATGTTACCCTGGCCTCTTGCTATATTGTACAGCACACTTCAAGGTTTGTTGTTTATATATTATATATATATTAATAAGTCATCCACAGACACGTGTTTCGGTGTTTCACGCCTCTTCAGTGTGGCAAGACACAACAGTTATCCATGGCTAGGGTCAAACTCAGCTCCACATGAACAGGATGTGACACATAGTCAATTTCTTAAGTGGAGTATAAATTCAAAGTTTTCCTTCTCCTAGACTGGTTAAAAAGCTCAGTCTGCTGTACTATTTACCCATAGCTGGAGAGAAAATAGTTGTATTCATACAAATTCTAAGGGTATTTGTGCTACAGGAAATGCAAGCAGCGTTGTTCGGGATTTGAACTCTGATCACTGTGTACATTTTCTATGATGATAACTATTACACAACACATCTACAAATATTTGTTATTTATATCTCTTACTTTGTCTCACCAATAGCTTAAAAATTATCACTACTGTCGGCTTTAGAATGATGACTCTGACATTAAATAACCCATGAATATCAATATGCCATTAAATCAAATTAAACTTTATTTAGCTCCCAGCTCACTTTTCATCTCTAAATTCTCTTAAATTATTTTTTGTTTTGTTTAAGGGTATATCAACCATTGTGGGTTATTTAATGCTATAACAATCCTTGTAGAAAAACAGTAGTGGTACTATTTGACTCAAAAATTTTTTAATTAGTGAAATAGATCACTAATTAGGACTGAACCTATTCTAGCAGTGACTGCCCCAAGTGTAGTTTTAACATGTTTGAATTCAGGGTTTTCCTTCTCCTAACCAAGGTTAGAGCCCAGTCTGCCCTACTATTTACCTATAGCTGGAGGGAAAGGATATTAGCACTATGTGAACTGTAGTTTCATCCAGGATTTGAACTCGGTTCGACAAGTCCATTTCATATGACTCTAACCAATTTGACCATGCGCCTCCAACCAAACATAGTGGGAGGGGGGGTGAGGCAGTTTATAACTTTCCTGAAGATATTAGTCCCAAAGTGAATGTAATAGCATGACTGGTGTTTAAAGTCTCTTATTTCTATGTCACAGTTCAACATGTAAGATTACTTTTATCATTAGCCTTTCCATTAATATCTGAGTGACTTTTTTTTCTAGTTAATTTCCATGCTTCACAATCATATGTAGTAAGTGGTATTATAAAATTATTGTGCAATTTTGGTTTAGCTCAGTCTATAGAACACCTGCCTAGGAATCACAAGGTTCCTACTTTGATACCGGTCCAACTCAGCGCATGAGTAGTATAGATTGGGTAAATCTGATCAGTGCGGTAAAGTAGGGAGCTGATGGACATGTGACGCTCCACCTCAGCAAAAACAATCTCCCTGGTCTAGCATTAGTCAAAAGGGGATAGACTTCCTCGCTGTCAGACTAATATCAACAATAAACCACTCTGCAAACTTTACTCTTTATGCTTTAAGCATATTCATGTGCCCATCTCATTAGATCTTTATTTTTTACTAAACTCTTGCCAGTTACATGGATTTTTTCTATTTCATTTTCAGGATCTTTCTCTTATTTTATCTCTTAAGTATTTACATTCTTTTAGAACTTTATCTTCTATTTATGTGATAGTTTTGCAATGTTACAGTTGAGTATTACTTTTGTCTTTTTTCTTTCAAGTTCAAACCTGATTTGAAACTCTCTCCCTAGTCAGGTTATTTAGAATTAGTTCTGCCTCATTCAATGATTCTGTTAGTAATACTATATATATATATATATATATATATATATATATATATATATATACACACACAAGAAATATTGATGGAAAATGAAAGCCAATTTATTGAAATTGATAATTTATTCATATATTATGATTCATCTATACAGCTTCATCAGATACAATTGTTCATAGTATTTGATGAGACTGTATAGATAAAACATGTTATATGAATAAATTATTATTTTCAATAACTTGATTTTCATTTTTCAGTCATACTTCTTTGACCACATTGTTAGATATTGTTATCCAAATTATCTATCAGCCAATAAACAGACCCACATGATCTGTATATATAATGAATAGTGTAAATTTCTCTTTCTTTTGTTGTTTCCAGCTTTGTCCGTCCATAACTTCAGCTGAGATGACAGTGTAATATCTGTGTGTCTAGAATCAAAGTGTCACTTCCTAGCATTTCTACCTTCGATCAGAGTGTAGTATCTCTACAGTTTTTATTTTGGTACAAAATTTGAGATTAGCAACCATAAGCAGATTCATCCTTAATATAACAAGAATTCTTTGTTTTCACCCGAGTCTCATCAGAAGATTACCACAGGAAGAAGAACTATAATAGAGAACACAAGAATTTCATAATGAGGGTTGGGGGGGTTAAAATATTGTGATCACAGGATTAGGTAGTGTCATGTTGGAACTGCCTTTGAGTTGTACATGATAGCTGAATTCCTTCCATTTGCATCGTTCTGGTTTGAGTGAAGTTAATATATTGCCTCCTGATTCTGGGTAATCACAATATTTTTTTTTCTTTTGGCTCCATCACCCATTATGACATACTTGCGTTCTCTATAATAGTTTTTCTTCCTGTGATAATAAGGAGACTCAGGTAAAAACAAAGAATTCTTGTTAAGGATGAATTCACTTATGGTTGCTATTCTCATATTCATATGTTTGTTTTTTCTTTTTATTTGATGGCATAATTTTATAAACTTCAAACAATAATGTGTATTTTTATATTTTCTTTGAAAACAGATACTACACTCTGGTTTTAGGTAGAGTGTACAGGTACTCTTTGATCTGAGGCTGGAGCACTCATCCATATATAAATAACATACAGAATTACCTGCCCTTCTTTTCAACTTAGTATGGTTATTCATATGAGTGATTCTATTTTGTTTATACTTGTATGAGATAATTTAATGTTATTCCAATATAACTATTTTCAAAATCATAAATGTATCTCTAGTGTAATATAATATAGATAATGTGTTAAATTATCTTAAATGAATAATTAATCAATATAACTGATTTTAAATTATTTAAAGATTATCTTTTAATTTACACATAATGCACATCTATATTATGCATCAAAAATGAATGAAGCAATTTTTATTGAATTTTCTTTGAAAAAACTTATTTTTCATGATTTTATGGCATGTCAACTCCAAGAGAAGAACAGCCAAAGGCAGAGTCAATAGAATCACAGAATACTAAAACCAGCTAAGAAGAAATATAGTACATCCACGTGTATACTATATAGATACTCAAGATGATATAATACATAAGATACGTCAATTTAAAAGAAGGCTATCTAACAATTGACTATAAAATATTTTAATTACAATTTTTATGCTTTCAGCTATTTTTCAGTCAGGATCTCAAAGTGGGTGGAAGTCACATCCATCAGGGGATCAGGGTTAAAAGTATTATGTTAAAGGAGCCAGGGATGTCAATATCATTCATAACACCTCTTCTGACCCACTTATTATACACCTACCATATCTTAAGAAGATTATTAGAAAAATAAGTGAATAGTAAATATGAATTGAACCTTTTGTGGTTGAACTACAAGACTTTTGATAAAGTGAACTATTCTTTTCTATCATGATAGAACATGTTGAAGTTATTTTTTATGAAAAAAGGGAAATAACTCATAGAACAAAAGTTGTCTTAAACCATTATTATAAAAATGTTCAGTGAAATCAAAGCAACTCCAAATCAGTTGTGACCAAGATCAAGATAATAAGAATATATTTTTTACCATTTCTGAGAAAGATAGAAACAGAATTGTTGCTAATCTTTTGAGAGGATGATAAAAAAAAAGTGTTTTCTCCAAATATTTTTACTCTTCAGTTTTTTGTTGTTGCTTTTTTAATTTTCTTTTAACTTCTTTTTTATTTAGGTGACATCACACAATGATTCTCAATTTTTCTTTTTGACAGAAAATTGAGAAAAAATCATGAAAAATTGATAATGAAGAAACAGAAAAAGTAGATAGACAAAAAAATGAATATTTGTGCACAGCATAGTGAAGTAATCAAGTTTTGTTCTCCACACCCAGAAAGATGAAGAAAATGTGGTAAAAATCTATGGCATTTAGAGAAAAAGAAAATCTACCAGGACTAAGATAAATAAACCTCTGAACATTGGATTCAAAAGAAGAGATATCCTTTTTTTTTTGTTATTTACCGGATATAGTAGCACAAATAAAATAAAGTTTAGTCAAATAATTTAATACATTATATGGTTATTTTAATATGTTATTTCAGGGATAGGGTAATGACTTACAAATAGCCAGTTTAGCTCAGTGGTAGAGCATCCGCTAGGAACTACAAAGCTCTGGATTTCTATCTTTCCCTTACTCTTTCTTTCTGTATAGCATGCCCTTTTTCCTCCCTTTCTTTCTTTATGATAAAAGCAGAATGGTCATTTATTTAGCTGAGGTGGCAACGCTCTCATAAGAAATAAGAATTTGGCAGATAAGCAACAATAGATAACCAGGATTTACATTTTTGCATTTCATCTTGGATCATTTGTACGGCCTCATTTATAACCAGAGGGTGTTGCAAGATGATAACAGTTGTGTATAAATAAAGAACACTAGTATTAGTATGTAGTAATTATTATTATTATTATTTATTATTATTACTACTACTAACTCATTTTTACTGGTATTTCCTCTCCTCTTTAATTCATATTTGCTTTTTACTGGAACTCAGATTGGTTGTTTGACAATATAACCTATTGTCAAAAGTACAGATTGGAAATGATGATAAAATTCTCTTTGAGAGAGATTTTAACTCCCTCCTCAGAGAAGTCGGCTTAAATACACCAGCTGCTCTATCAACTAAGCTATGAAAATCCATTATTTATAATGTTATTAATAATTCTAATGTAATAAACAATAAACAAAGAGAAGATTGAAAATAGAATAAGGGATGGGTTTTAAAAGGTTTGATTTGAACTTTTGCAAACCAATGCCCCTCCCCACTCCTTCGCCTCCTCTTCCTCCTCTTCCCTCCTCCTCACCTCCTTTCATCCTCCTCCTCCCCTCCTCATCCCCCCCCCCTATAGAACAGCTGTACATTTCACCAAACTTATGAGACAAAAAAGATTCTCATTTCTTATTGGTTCTGATCCATGCTGTTACTCACTATCAAGAATTTCAACCAAAAAGAGTTTCAATAATACAAAAGAAAAATAATAAATAAAACCTTAAAGAATAAAAAAAATTACTATTCAAATTATAAGAATAATGAATGATAGTTTTCTGTATTTTTTTAGATTTTCAACTAAGGGATTCTAGAGAGAAAAACACATGTATAGATTCTTCTTTATTCTGAATCTCTGCAATTTGACAGATGAAAATTAAATAAAACAGTTAAAATGTGTCAATGAAAAGAAGATAAGAAATTATTAAAGAATTAATAATTTAATTAAAAATGTGGAATGTGTTTTAGTTGTTTCATGTTGTTTAGAACAAAGTTTATCAAACTCTGAAAAAGTCTTTGTTCATTTAAAGAGTTTCTGTGAAGATTTCAAATGAATATGTACAAACTTATACTTAAACATTTTCTGGTTGGTTGGATTTTATGGCATGTCACTCTTATTGGGTTATTAAGGGCCAAGATAGCTCAGTCGGTAGAGTGTTTGGCTAGAAACCACAAGGTGCTAGTTCGATAGCGGCCCTCGTGACTCAGCATATGTGTAGCACAGGGATCTGTGGTAAAGTAAGGAGCTGATGGTAGGTGCAGTGCTCCACCTCAGACACAAAAACAATCTCTTGGTCTAGCACTATTGAAAAGGGTATAGATCCCTAGCTGATTGGCTGATACGACTTTAGGCCACCCCGACGACTTTACTTTACTTATGCTGAAGTCATTGTTTTATTCATTCTTGATGGTTAGTGAAAATATTTTAAACTATTTTTAAAAACACATTTTTTAACTTATTTGCTTCAATTAAATAGATAGGATACTAAAAAGTACTTCCATATCGAGTCAGGGTGTCCTGGGATTATTAGCAATGAAGGGGTACTCCACACTTCCCAGCATTGGAACTACACCATGAGATGCAGTTTAATGTCAAACCCAGGACACTAAAGACCCTCAAACATTTTCTGTGATGATTTCAAATTGATATGTACAACTGGTACATTTATTTCTTATATAATTAACTTAGATTCCCTTTAAGTTAAATTGGCCACTAATCAGGGTTACAATGACTGGTTTGGTTTGTTTTTTTAATGGCATATCAACCATCATAGGTTATTTAATGCCAGAGCCATCTTTATCGAACAGTAGTGATACTATTTAAACAATAACTGGGAGGATGATGTGGCTTATACTTTTCCCAAGAATATTAATTCTGAAGTGAATGTAATAGTACAACTGGAGTTCAGACTTATCGTTACAATGTCGCAGTCCAGCACATTAACCACTAAACCATGGGTACTCTTCACGGAAACAAAGGGGATGATACTAAGGGAGGAATGATTGGAGATGGAAATTTATATTTTTTGGATGAAGCTTTGTCACAAATCTTTTAAAGTCTTCCACATCTATATATATATATATTATATATATTAGTTATCTACAGACACGGTGTTTGTATTTAAGGACCTTCGACATTAAAAAGTGTGCGGGGGGGGGGATTTCATCCCTTTTGCACTCAAATGCTTGGAATGAGATATCTTTGATCAGAAAAACTCTATTGAAAATCAAATAGTTTTCTTTTCATGGGTGACCTTTGATTAATAAAAATGTTTTCAGAGTGATTATCGTTCACATTTTATCAGGTGGGTTGAATTGATCAAATTATTAATGCTGAGAGACTGACACTAAAATCTTATGTTTATTTTAGCAATAGAGTGAGATATTTAGCTACCACATTTTCTTTTCTATTGCTGAATAATCTTGTTTATATTCATTAACACACTTCTATATGATAGATTCATCTATTTCAAGCTATTACATTTTAAGTATTGAGTTTTTAGGTCAAGCTGTATAGAACTTACCGTGCCAACAAACCTGTACCCTTGAATTATCATCTATGCATGTAAAGATGACCTTCAGCATGATAATAAATACTAGTGTATTTATTCTGGAATCTGATGGTTTCTTTGAATGCATTTTGACCTGCTGTTTGTTACTATTTTAGGCCTTACCTTGCGTCATACATAAACACCTCACATGATGTACTACACCAAGGAGATGTACTTAAATGTTGGGATAATGGTGGTTAGATACATTTCAGTATTACATTCATTGATTTGGTTGTAAAGCAGACTCCACATTTCAGACCAGTAATATCCGTTGGATTCTGGAAACGTAGAATGTTCAATATACTAGTCATCAATAAGGGTTCACACTAACAATAAAGTAACTTTGCAACAGAGTGCTAAGAATTGAGATATTCTTGTAATGACTGCTTATTGCTCTAAACAGCAGTACACAAGTAGTTTGGACCAGTTTATTTATCTCTAAGAAAGGTAAGATAGGCTTGTCCACAAAATATCAAAATTATTTTACTGAATTACACACACATTACATGTTGCATTTGAGCCCATTCTGAGAAAATCTGAGCCTATAATTGGAATTGAAATATTTATTCTAAAGTCAGAATCAAATGTGATGGGAGGAGAGTTTTTTGGCTAAATATTTTCAGCAGCATTAATTGAACATTGGAAGCCAACGGTTTTAGGAAAGAGACTATCTACATCTTCAGTCTGAAGCAAAGATAATAACTGCACAACATATGATTAATGAGATTGTAAATTATGACAGCCTGTCATTTCCTGATTGCGGACTTATTTCATCAAAGATGTTTTATAGTCTATTCCTGATGTATCCTTGAGTTTTATCTTCAACTCAGAAGGTCAATAGACAACACAACTCATCACCAACTAATATATATTGTATAACTTGAAATATCATGTTTATAAATATGCATATATATGTATATATATGTTAAATGTCTGTATGCAGGTTATGTGTAGGTATGCGTGTTCATCATATATCTCAACACACACATGATTATTATTTATACATTTATTATCTCAAATTGTCTGTGTGTGTGTGTGTATATACATAATATATTAGTATCATACATATGTACTTTATCTATATAATTTGTATGTGTGTTATATATAATATATTATATATGTACATTTATCTATATGATTTGTCTATGTTGGTGGTTAATGTGTTGTGTATATATATATTATATATATATATATATACATACACACACACATATTTATTAAAACACATTGATATAGAGAAAAACTTAGATTGATTTTAGTTTCCATGCTTACAACACACAAAATCTTATAAAACGGCAAAATTAATGCCCAAAATATAAATAAACATATGTTATCTATTCTATAGATAGAAAAAGAAAGATTTATTTTAATATTGCAAGCTTTGACACAGGCAGATCAAACGTGGTGTATGGTGTAAATGGTTATCATCATAGAATCGGACTTGTTTGAACAAGTTCAAATTCCTGGATGAGGCTGTTGGGCCATTTTACAGAGCGCTTATATTCTTGGAAAAAGTGTGCTCCATATTCTCCCATCAGCTAGGATATAAGCATGCAGACTAGGTCATTAACGCATTGGATAGGGTAATCAGTTTTTATCTGCTTAAGAAATTGACTGTGTCACATCTGCTCGTGGTGAAAGGGTTGGTAGGGGGCGGGGGGATGAAAATAGATTACTAATTTGATAGGCAGCAATTTTGGCTGTCTAATTGAAGTCTAGAATTTCATAAGATCGAAACTAGTGTTAGTATCATAATTATATAGGTATCCAGATGCAAAATACACCAGAGAAAGGTTTAGAATTTTTGGATAAGACATCTATATATTAATACATTGTTCCTTAAAAGTAAGGTGACAGTTATCATCTTGCTTATGCTATGGTTAAAGATGAGACCATCCAAATCATTCAAGATGAAATGCAAAAAATGTAAATCTGATGATCTGGTTGCTTATTGGCCAATTCTTATTTCTACCTATTTCATGACCTCAGCTAATAATGGACCTTTCCATTTTTATTATAAAGGAAGGGAAGAAAAAGGGACATGGTTCACAGAAAAATATTAGAAAGAAAAGATAGGGGAAAGATACAGAGAGGGGGTTGATGCACTGAAGTGATATACAAATCTGTTTGCATTGAACATTAATGAAGAGATGAAAAGGAAGGAAAGAAAGAAAGAAAAGGTAATGAGAGAGTTTAAATCAAGATTTTTAATACTTTTTTACATATTGAAAATTAGCAATAACTCTTATAAACATATTAAATGTAATAATTGAAATATCATACTGTGGTATATCACAGGTTCTGCTAGTTTTGATTTAAAAAAACAAAGATGTATATATTTACTTAACCCCTCGTGCAAGCAGGATGTGACACTAGATCAATTTCTTGAGCGGAGTTTTACAGGTTTGAATTCAGAGTTGTCCTTCTCCTAGACAGTTGCTAAAGCAGGGTTAAAGAGCCTAGTCTTCCCATAAATTTACCATAGCTGGAGGAGAAGAGTTGGATTCATACCTTTCCAAAGATATCAGCATTATGTGAAAGGCAAACAGCCTCATCAGGATTTGAACTCATTTTGTCCATTTCCTCCAATGGTAACCTTACACTACTCCACCTCAACAAAAAAATGGACATCCTTGTTTAAGTAATTTGGGAAATAATATAAAAAAATAGTTAATGTCAATAGAGAGATAAAGCGAGTTAATATACCTGTCTGGATATCTATTTGGTCATTTTATTTTTGAGCGAATAATACATGGATAAAACTTTGCAAGAAAATGTCAAGTATTGGCGATTTTTGTCATGAGAAACAAACAAAGCTAGAAAAAAAGCCCTATAGAAAACAACACACAGAACAAATAAGAACCAACTGACGCTAAAAAAATATCTAGAATATTGAGAAAGAAAAGCATAAATTCTTCTCTCTATGTTCTCGATGGCATGAGGTAGAAAAGATGGTCGAAAAGAGAAGAATTGCAAGGTCAAATAGCTTTGCAAGATCAATTGGTGTTCAGATGTTTTAGTGTCGACAAGTTGGCTCAGACAGTGTAACAAGCAAAGAGCACATAAGAAATAGTTTCGGGTTCAGCAAGACCTGGGGGTCATGAATTGCTTACGGAAAGGCTGCTTTGTTAGGATAATGGCCGCTTAATGAATATTCACACAGTTATTTGCAGAGGTAGGTTGTTTAGGTAAGATAATAGCACCTTTTATCATTATTTTTGTGAGAGGATGAATAGGGAAAGATAATGGTTTCTTTATGAATTTTTGGCAGATTATTTGTTGTCAAAGGTGTCTTTGTATCATAAAAATGTTGTATAATAAAAGGATTTTTTTTTGGCAGCATCATAGGAAATGCTACTCATCGACAGCAATTAAATGATTATGAGAGTTAAGGTAGTTCTGTTTTTTATTGCATATTCCTGATATGCAAAGTGCTTTTTTGGACACCGATTTAAACACTAAAACAGTGATGCAGATAGTATTTGATTTGTGCACCTGGGACGCACATATTTGCTTTGAATGGTTCCCCCGGCGAAAATTTTGGGTCTAACTAATGTTTTAATGTAAATTGCATTTCATAATCTTTAGAATGAATTATACACGGATGGCTCTCTACAAGGTAGGAGGTAGAAGCTTAGTTGGTTTCTCCAGATCATTGAATAAAACCTACAATCTACTAAGATTATAGGTTTTTTTATTTTGATCTGGGGAAGCAACTAAAAGTAAGGTTACTCTACCTTCAGAGATAAACAATTTGTCTTTATGTATTAATCCCAACTATACATTAAATAGCACAATACTGTTCATCTAAAAGCATGTATTTACATTAAATAACCTGAAGGTTGCATCTGGGCATTAAAAAAGCTTAGCTTTGTCAGTCACAGATTTGTGGTGTAACATTGAGGATTAACTCATGATTGAATAGGAATATGAACTATTACACTGATGTAGTTAAAAAGATTTTTTAGCTAAGTCTCTGCACTTTAAATACCATATTTCTGAAAATAAGACCTAGGAATGATTTTAATATAAGCCTCCCCTCTCCTTTAAAATAAGTCTCAGTGGAAAGCAGCAGATGAAGTGAAGGAAATTTTCTTCAGAGATTCAAATACATGGCAATGCAAACAATTTAGATATCTCTGAAATAAGCCCTAGTGATATATATAGAATTGAAATATAAACCAGAGGATGCTGATGAGGTTGTGTCTGCATCCTGATGCACAAAAATCTAAAAGGATGCAGGTAAAATCATATCTATGCATCCAGTGTCATTCTTTTTTTTCCCTACGATTTCAAGCTTAACTGTAAATACTTCAATAGTTTCTTAAGAAATGAATTAACGAATAGATTACAAGGTCGGAGTTAGATGGCTTTAGTTGGGATACCATAGATTTTCACTGTGGATCATGTCAAGCAAAATATGCACGTCCAGGATGCACTAATCAGCATCATGTCTTATTTTCAGGGAACATGGTAATTCTGAGGGGATATATTTTCTATTTATAACAATACTAGTTATAGGATCCATGGTCATAGCTGATGGGACAGCTACTGATATAATTTGGGTTCATTTCAAATTTACATTTCTCATCTTTCTCCAGTGGCAGGTTTGCTGACATTTTATGGAAAAAGCTATCTATCATTTCAAACAAAGAATTTTATCATTTTCTTTTTCAAATGATACATCTTTAATGTTTTTGTTTTTTTCTTTTTTTTCTGGGGGTGAATTTCCATCTAATATAAAAAAAATAAGTTTTGCACTCAGGGATTCCGAAAATGTAACTTACTCCCTCCCTCACTATTGTTGTTTATTATTCAAGTGAACAATGTAAATAAACAGAATGCATAAAACATCCACTTTAACAATTCCGAATGTAAATTCTTCGTTATAGTGAACAATCACACACCATTTTCCAAAACCTTGATCCCCAATTTCTCTCTCAAGCCAAAATTATTAAAGTAATTCACATACAGATATTCCTCAATATTCGCAGTTATTTTCAAACATACCTATGTGTCAGATGAACACGAAGTCTAATTTACGTGGGAGCCACACTCAAATCGAAGCTCATACAGTAGCCAGTGTTAAAAATTTGTGAGTATCCCCTCGCAATTCCCACTTCTGAAACACCACAGGCACTGGGCAATAAACCGCCTGCCCTTTTAAGAATGAGGGGGCAAGGGATGCCTGGAGAGTATGGCTCCCTGGGTTTTCACATCAGTATTATAAAACTTACTGGTTCAATGTCCGAAGCCACTGGACAAACAGATCTGAAGCCTGATAAGAAATGCGCTGTCGAAGCATCTTCAAAAATATTCTCAATTTTATGTTTAGAATCTTTCTCTTTGGGATGGTTATTTTTGGAAAAAAATAATTGGAGATTTTAATATTAATTCTATTGTTGTTGTAATAGTTCACAAATTCGTCTTGCAGATCCATGCTACTGAAAAACGAGTTTGATCCTTTCTGGATGCCACACACTTGTACATTGTGTCAAATCCTACAGTAGGATATTTCTTTTTTTTAAATTTTTATTAATTCTTCTGAATTTATAGCAATTTTATATCAAAATCTGACTAACTTATGATATTTCTTAAGAACATTTTCTGAATTTTCAATTAGAGAGTCTTTGGTGGTGCAATAGTCCTTGGTCGAGCCCAAGTTCAAATTCCAGCAAAGTTGTTATGCATTCACTTCTTTGCTAATTGCCCTCATGAAAGTAATACCCAGTTATATGTAAACAGTAGGGTCCTTTGACACTCTAGCCTTGATATGGCAACTAGTATAAAGAAGAAACCTGAATTCAATGCCCTACTAATATTTCATGGGACATTGTTGTCAGTGAAAGATCCATTACTCCCAATTATATATATATAATTATATATATATATTTATTACAAACCAACCATCCATATGAACAGGATGTAACACATGTAATTTTTTAAGTGTAGTTTAACAGTTTGAATTCAAGAGTTTTTTTTCTCCTAAACTAGTTGCCCAACTAAAGTTAAGAGCACGCAGTCTGCCACTACTATTTACCTAATTGGAAGGGGAATATAAGCGATTTATACTTTTCCCACATGGTAATTAGCGACTATGTGAAATGCAAACAGCCTCTTCAGGATTTTTTATTCATGTCATAAGTCCATTTCCTACAGTAATGACCAACACACTGGCCTCTATTAACCTAGACTCAGAGGTGAATTTTCAGTGTAAATAGTAACATCATGTGAAAGCCGCAGCCATGGCTTATGTCAGGATCACAGTGATGGGAGAGCTGCTGTGACAGGCTTAAAGTAGGCATGGAGTAAAAAATTACAATGATTAAAATGGCAAAGCAAATAAAGCAAAAGCGCTAAGTAGTAATAATATCAAAGTTAATGAATAGATTTAAATTAGTTTGTTTGGGTTTCTTTATTCAATGGCAAATCACCTTCATGGGGTTTATTTAATGCAAAGCCATCCTTGGTAGTTGGTGTTTTGTTTGGTCCAGAAGGAATAAGCCTCAAATCTAAAATATAAACTTTATCAGTTTTGAAGAAAGAGTTAACATTCCTAGCTGAGAAATGAACAAATTTCTAACTAAAGAACAGAGGTAGGCATTTGAATCTTAATCAAAGAATGTAATACCAGGAATAAAAATTGGTACATGGAGAAAGTGATAATTACACAAAGATAAAATCTGTCCATAAAAAATAGAATAACTCTTTCAAAAATGAGTGAAAGAGGGGAAAAAAATGTTCAGTTTTATGAAGTTCTTTTTTTAAATTTTAACCATTAATGGCTGATAATTTCTTATTTGCGTTAGCCATTTTAACAATTTCTTTTATTCCTGGTATTAATCTTTTGATTAGAATTCAAATGCCTACTATGTTTCTTTAGTTAGAATTTTGTTTCATTTCTTCAGCTAGGAATGTTAACTCTTTCCTTCAAACTGGATAAGTTTTATTTTAGATTTGAGGCTTATTCTCTGGGACAACAAAACACCACTACAAAGGATGGCTTTGGCATTAAATACCCCATGAAGGTTGATTTGGCATTGATAAAGAAACCAACAAACTAATTTAAATCTATTCATAGGACTGGATATTATTATACTTAGGCTTTTGACTTTATTTGCTTTGCCATTTTTTAATCATTGTTATTTTACTCCATGCCTACTTTAAGCTGGCTACAGCAGCTCTCCATCCTGTGATCCTGACATAAGCCATTGGCTGCGGCTTTCACATGTGGTTACTTATTTACACTGGAAAAATCACCTCTGAGTTCTGAGGTTAATAGAATGGCAGTGTGTTGGATCATTACTGTAGGAAATGGACTTAGTGACATGAGTAAAAATCCTGAATGAGGCTGTTTGCATTTCACATAAGTGCTAATACCATGTGGGAAAAAGTTAAATCCTACTTTCTCCCTCCAATTATGGGTAAATAGTAGTGCAGACTGGGCTCTTTAACTTTAGTGGGGCACTAGTTTAGGAGAAAAAAAACTCTGAATTCAAAACTTGTTACTACACTTAAAAAATTGACCTGTGTTACATCCTGTTCATAATGGATGGTTGGTTTTTGTATATATATATATATATATTATATATATTATAATGGGAGTAATGGATCTTTCACGACCAATGCCCAATGAAATATTAAGTAGGGCATTTGAATTCCAGGTTTCTTCTTCTATACTAGCTTCCATATCAAGGCTAGAGTGTCAAGTTGACCCTACTGTTTACATATAACTGGGATTGATTACCTTTCCATGAGGGGGCATTAGCAAGAATGAATGCATAACAAACTTTGCTTGGAATTTGAACTTGGCCACCAAGGACTATTGCACCACCAAAGACTCTCTAAATTGAAAATTCAAGAAAAAGTTTCTTTAAGAAATATCATAAGTAGTCAGATTTTGATATAAAATTGCTATAAATTCAGAAGAATTAATATTTAAAAAAAGAAATTATCCTACTGGTAGGATTTGACACAATGTCACAAGTGTGTGGCATCCAGAAAGGATCAAACTCGTTTTTCAGTAGTAATGGATCTGCAAGACTAATTTGTGAACTATTACAACACAATAGAATTAATATTAAAATCTCAATTATTTTTTCAATAAATCCATCCAAAGAGAAAGATTCTAAACATAAAATGAGAATATTTTTGAAGATGCTTCGACAGCAGCATATTCTTATCAGGCCTTCAGATCCTGTGTCCAGTGGCTTCGGACATTGAACCAGTAAGTTTTATAATACTGATGTGAAACCCAGGGAGCCATCTCTCCAGGCATCACCTGCCCCCTCATCTAAAAGGGGCAGGGCTGGGTTTATTGCCCAGTGCCTGTGGTGTTTCAGAAGTGGAATGCCGAGGGGATACTCACAATTTTTAACACTGGCTACTGTATGAGCTTCGATTTGAGTGTGGCTCCCCACGTAAATTAGACTTCGTGTTCATCTGACATCATAGGATGTTTGAAAATAACTGCGAATATTGGAGGAATATTCTTGTATGTGAATTACTTTAATAATTTTGGCTGAGAGAGAAATTGGGGATCAAGGGTTTTGAAAATGGTTGTGATTTTCACTATAAACGAAGAATTTACATTCGGAATTGTAAAGTGGATGTTTTATGCATTCTGTTTATTTACATGTTCACTTGAATAAATAATACAACAATAGTGAGGGGGAGGGGAGTAAGTTGTACATTTTCGGATATTCCCTGAGTGCAAAACTTATTTTTTTATATAGATGGAAATTCACCCCCAGAAAAAAAAGAAAAAACAAAAACATTTAAGATGTATCATTTGAAAAAGAAAATGATAAAATTCTTTGTTTGAAATGATAGATAGCTTTTTCCATAAAATGTCAGCAAACCTGCCACTGGAGAAAGATGAGAAATGTAAATTTGAAATGAACCCAAATTATATCAGTAGCTGTCCCATTCAGTATGACCAGGATCCTTATAAGTAGTATTGTTTATAAGATTAGAAATATATCCCCTCAGAAATTACCATGTTTCCCTGAAAATAAGACATGATGCTGATTTAGTGCATCCTGGGACGTGCATATTTGCTTTGAATGAGTCCACAGGAAAATCTATGGGTCCCAACTAAAGCCATCTAACTCCTACCTTGTAATCTATTCTGTGTAATTCATTTCTAAGAAACTATTGAAATGTATTTACAGTTAGCTTGAAATGGTGAGGGAAGAAAAAAGAATGACACTGGGATGCATAGATATGATTTTACTGCATCCTTTTAGATTTTTGTGCATCAGGGATGCAGGACACATACCTCATCAGCATCTCTGGGTTTATATTTTCATTCTGATATATATCACTAGGGCTTATTTTCAGAGGATATCTAATGTTTGCATTGCATGATTTGATTGTGAAGAATATTTCCTTCATCTTCATCTGCTGCTTTCCACTAGGACTTATTTTAAGGGAGGGGGAGGGCTTATATTAAAATCATCCTAGGTCTTATTTTCAGGAAATATGGTATTTAAGTGCAGAGACTTAGCTAAATATCTTTTTAACTACATCAGTGTAATAGTTCAGTATTCCTTCATCATGAGTTTAATCCTCAATGTGTACACCACAAATCTGTGACTGACAAAGCTAAGCTTTTTTAATGCCAGATCAACCTTCATGGGTTATTTAATGCTAAAGACATGCTTTTAGATGAACATATTGATGCTATTAATGTATAGTTGGGGATTAATAGATAAAGACAAATTTGTTTATTCTCTGAAGGTAGGAGGTAACCTACTTTAGTTGTTTCCCCGATCATAAATAAAAAACCTATAATCTTAGTAGATTGTAGGGTTTTTATTCATGATCTGGAGAAACAACTAAAGCTGTCTACCTCCTACCTTGTAACCTATCCTGTATAATTCATTTCTAAGAGATTATTGAAATGCATTTACATTAGAAACTTTAGTTAGGACCCATAAATTTTCCCGGGGACTCATTCAAAGCAAATATGTGCGTCCCAGGTGCACTAAATCAAATAGCTATCTGCATCACTGTTTTAGTGTTTAATGGTGTCCAAAAAGCACTTTGCATATCAGGAATATGCAATAAAAAACAGAAGCTACCTTACTCTCATAATCATTTATGGCTGTCGATGAGATTAGCATTTTCCATGATGTGCCAAAAAAAAATCCTTTTATTTATAAACATTTTTATGATACAAAAGACACCTTTTGACAACAAATAATCTGCAAAAGTTCTAAAGAAACCATTATCTTTCCCTGATTCATCCTCTCAGCAAATAATATATGATAAAGAGGTGCTATTATCTTACCTAAACAACCTACCTCTGCAAATAACTGGTGGAATATTATTAAGGGGCCATTATCCTAACAAAGCAGCCTTTCCGTTAAGGCAATTCAATGACCCCCAGGTCTTTGCTGAACCCGGAAACTAGTTTTCATTGATTTTGCTCTTATGCTTTGTTGACACTGTCTGAGGCCCAACGTTGTCTGACACAAAACATCTTTAACACCAATTGATCTTTGCAAAGCTATTTGACCTTGCAATTCTTCTCTTTTTCGACCATCTTTTCTGACCTCATGCCATCGAGAACATAGATAGAAGGAATTTATTGCTTTCTTTCTAATATTCTAGATATTTTCTTTAGCTGTAGGTGGTTGCGTTATTTGTTTGTTTGTTTGTTTTCTATAGGGCTTTTTGTTCTAGCTTTGTTTGATTTCTCATACAAAATCTGCAATACTTGACATTTTCTTGCAAAGGTTTTATCCATGTATTATTCGCTCAAATAAAATGACCAAAGTAGATATCCAGACAGTATATAACTCTTCTTTATCTCTCTATTTTGACATTAACTATTTTTTTTATTATTATTTCCCAAATTACTTAAACAAGGATGTCCATTTTTGTTGGAGGTGTGTAGTGTAACGGTTACCATTGGAGGAAATGGACAAGATGAGTTCAAATCCTGGATGAGGCTGTTTGCCTTTCACATAATGCTGATATCTTTGGGAAAGGTATGAATCCAACTCTTCTCCTTCCAGCTATGGGTAAATAATTGGGAAGACTAGGCTCTTTAACCCTGCTTAGGCAACCTGTCTAGGAGAAGGAAAACTCTGAATTCAAACCTGTAAAACTCCGCTCAAGAAATTGATCTAGTGTCACATCCTGCTTGCACGGAGGGGTTAAGTAAATATATACATCTTTGTTTTTTTTAAATCAAAACTAGCAGAACCTGTGAATATACCACAGTATGATATTTCAATTATTACATTTAATATGTTTATTTAAGAGTTATTGCTAATTGTTCAATATGTAAAAAGTATAAAAATCTTGATTTAACTCTCTCTTACTCTTTTTCTTTCTTTCTTTCCTTCCTTTTCATCTCTTCATTATGTTCAATTGAAACAGATTTGTATTATCACTTCAGTGCACTCACCCCCTCTCTGTATCTTTCCCCTATTCTTTTTCTTTCTTATATTTTTTCTGTGAACCATGTCCTTTTTCTTCCCTTCCTTTATAATAAAAATGGAAAGGTCCATTATTTAGCTGAGGTCATGAAATAAGGTAAGAAATAAGAATTGGCAGATAAGCAAACCAGATCATCAGGATTTACATTTTTTGCATTTCATCTTGAATGATTTGGATGGTCTCATCTTTAACCATAGCATATAGCAAGATGATAACTGTCATACTTTTAAGGAACAGATGTATTAATATATAGATGTCTTATCCAAGATATTCTTAAACCTTTCTCTGGTGTATTTTGCATCTGGTATACCTATATATATTATGATACTGAACACTAGTTTCATCTTATGAAATTCTAGACTTTCAATTGAGACATCCAAAATTGCTGCTATCAAATAGTAATCTTATTTTCATCCCCCCGCCCCCTACCAACCCTTTCACCACGAGCAGGATGTGACACAAGGTCAATTTCTTAAGCAGATTAAACTGATTACCTATCCAATGGTTAATGAGCCTAGTCTGCATGCTTATTTATTCATAGCTGATGGGAGAATAGTTGGATGCACACTTTTTCCAAGGATATAAGCGCTCTGTAAAATGCCAACAGCCTCATCCAGGATTTGAACTTGTGTCAACAAGTCCATTTCCTATGATGATAACCATTACACCATACACCACGTGTGTGAGTCTGTGTGTCAAGCTTGCAATATAAAAATAAATCTTTCTTTTTCTATCTATAGAGATAGATACATATGTTTATATATTTGGGCATTAATTTTGGTTTTATAGATTTGTGTGTGTTGGTAAGATGGAAACTAAAATCAATCTAAGTTTTTGCTCTATATCAATGTGTTTATAATAAATATGTGTGTGTGTATGTATATATAATATATATATATATATATATATACACACACATAAACACACATAGAAATCGATATAGATAAATGTACATATATATATATATATATATATAAACACACATACAAATTGATATAGATAAATGTACATATGTATGTATATATATATATATATATATACACACACACACACAGACAATTTGAGATAGATAAATGTATAAATAAAATCATGTGTGTGTGAAGATATATATGAACACGCATACCTACACATAAACCTGCATACAGACATTTAACATATATATACATATATATGCATATTTATAAACATGAGTATTTCAAGTATACAAGTATATATTAGTGGTGATGGGTGTTTTTCTATTGACTTTCTGAGTTTGGAAGATAAAATCAAGGATACAATCAGGAATAGAGCTATAAAACATCTTTGATGAAATAAGTCGCAATCAGGAAATGACAGGCTGTCATATTTTACAATCTCATTAATCATATGTTGTGCAGTTATTATCTTTGCTTCAGACTGAAGATGTAGATAGTCTTTCCTAAAACCGTTGGCTTCCAATGTTTCAATTAATGCTGCTGAAAATATTTAGCCAAAAACTCTCCTCCCATCACATTTGATTCGTGACTTTAGAATAAATATTTCAATTCCAATTATAGGCTCAGATTTTCTCAGAATGGGCTCAAATGCAACATGTAAGTGTGTGTGTGAATTCAGTAAAATAATTTTGATATTGTTGTGGACAAGCCTATCTTACCTTTTCTTAGAGAGTAAATAAACTGGTCCAAGACTACTTGTGTACTGCTGTTTAGAGCAATAAGCAGATCATTACAAGAATATCTCAATTCTTAGCACTCTGTTGCAAAGTACTTTATTGTTAGTGTGAACCCTTATTGGATGTACTAGTATATTGAACATTCTACGTTCCAGAATCCAACGGATATTACTGGTCTGAATGTTGGAGTCTGCTTTGACAACCAAATCAATGAATGTAATACTGAAATGTATCTAACCATTATCCCAACATTTAAGTACATCTCCTTGGGTGTAGTACATCATGTGAGGTGGTTTATGTATGGACGCAAGGGTAAGGCCTAAAATAGGTAACCAAACAGCAGGTCAAAATGCATTCAAAGAAACCATCAGATTCCAGAATAAATACACTAGTATTTATTATCATGCTGAAGGGATCATCTTTACATGCATAGATGATAATCAAGGGTACAGGTTTGTTGGGCACGGTAAGTTCTATACAGCTTGGACCTAAAACTCAATACTTTAAATGTAATAGCTTGAAATAGATGAATCTATCATATAGAAGTGTGTTAATGAATATAAACAAGATTTATTCAGCAATAGAAAAGAAAATGTGGTAGCTAAGATATCTCACTCTATTGCTAAAATAAACATAAGATTTTAGTGTCAGTCTCTTCAGCATTAATAATTTGATCAATTCAACCCACCTGATAAATATGTGAACGATAATCACTCTGAAAACATTTTTATTAATCAAAGGTCACCCATGAAAAGAAAACTATTTGATTTTCAATAGAGTTTTTCTGATCAAAGATATCTCATTCCAAGCATTTGAGTGCAAAAGGGGAGTTGAAATGCCCCCCCCCCCGCACACTTTTTTAATGTCGAAGGTCCTTAAATACAAACACGGTGTCTGTAGATAACTATATATATATATATATATATATAGATGTGGAAGACTTTAAAAGATTTGTGACAAAGCTTCATCCAAAAATATAAATTTCCATCTCCAATCATTCCTCCCTTTAGTATCATCCCTTTGTTTCCGTGAAGGAGTACCCATGGTTTAGTGGTTAATGTGCTGGACTGCGACATTGTAACGAGTAAGTCTGAACTCCAGTTGTACTATTACATTCACTTTCAGATTAATATTCTTGGGAAAAGTATAAGCCACATCATCCTCCCAGTTATGGTTTAAATAGTATCACTACTGTTCGATAAAGATGGCTCTGGCATTAAATAACCTATGATGGTTGATATGCCATTAAAAAAACAAACCAAACCAGTCATTGTAACCCTGATTAGTGGCCAATTTAACTTAAAGGGAATCTAAGTTAATTATATAAGAAATAAATGTACCAGTTTGTACATATCAATTTGAAATCATCACAGAAAATGTTTGAGGGTCTTTAGTGTCCTGGGTTTGACATTAAACTGCATCTCATGGTGTAGTTCCAATGCTGGGAAGTGTGGAGTACCCCTTCATTGCTAATAATCCCAGGGACACCCTGACTCGATATGGAAGTACTTTTTAGTATCCTATCTATTTAATTGAAGCAAATAAGTTAAAAAATGTGTTTTTAAAAATAGTTTAAAATATTTTCACTAACCATCAAGAATGAATAAAACAATGACTTCAGCATAAGTAAAGTAAAGTCGTCGGGGTGGCCTAAAGTCGGTATCAGCCAATCAGCTAGGGAGTCTATACCCTTTTCAATAGTGCTAGACCAAGGAGATTGTTTTTGTGTCTGAGGTGGAGCACTGCACCTACCATCAGCTCCTTACTTTACCACAGATCCCTGTGCTACACATATGCTGAGTCACGAGGGCCGCTATCGAACTAGGCACCTTGTGGTTTCTAGCCAAACACTCTACCGACTGAGCTATCTTGGCCCTTAATAACCCAATAAGAGTTGACATGCCATAAAATCCAACCAACCAGAAAATGTTTAAGTATAAGTTTGTACATATTCATTTGAAATCTTCACAGAAACTCTTAAATGAACAAAGACTTTTTCAGAGTTTGATAAACTTTGTTCTAAACAACATGAAACAACTAAAACACATTCCACATATTTTTAATTAAATTATTAATTCTTTAATAATTTTCTTATCTTTCTTTTCATTGACACATTTTAACTGTTTTATTTATTTTTCATCTGTCAAATTGCAGAGATTCAGAATAAAGAAGAATCTATACATGTGTTTTTCTCTCTAGAATCCCTTAGTTGAAAATCTAAAAAAAATACAGAAAACTATCATTCATTATTCTTATTAATTTTGAATAGTAATTTTTTTTATTCTTTAAGGTTTTATTTATTATTTTTTTCTTTTGTATATTGAAACTCTTTTTGGTTGAAATTCTTTGATAGTGAGTAACAGCATGGATCAGAACCAATAAGAAATGAGAATCTTTTTTGTCTCATAAGTTTGGTGAAATGTACCAGCTGTTCTATAGGGAGGAGGGGAGGGGAGGGGCATTGGTTTGCAAAAGTTCAAATCAAACCTTTTAAACCCATCCCTTATTCTATTTCTCAATCTTCTCTTTGTTGTTATTGTTTATTACATTAGAATTATTAATAACAGTTATAAATAATGGATTTTCATAGCTTAGTTGATAGAGCAGCTGGTGTATTTAAGCCGACTTCTCTGAGGAGGGAGTTAAAATCTCTCAAAGAGAATTTTATCATCATTTCCAATCTGTACTTTTGACAATAGGGTTACTATTGTCAAACAACAATCTGAGTTCCAGTAAAAAGCAAATATGAATTAAAGAGGAGAGGAAATACCAGTAAAAATGAGTAGTAGTAGTAATAATAATAATAATAATAATAATAGTCTACATATAATATAGTGTTCTTTATTTATACAACTGTTATCATCTTGCAACACCCTCTGGTTATAAATGAGGCCGTACAAATGATCCAAGATGAAATGCAAAAATGTAAATCCTGGTTATCTATTGTTGCTTATCTGCCAAATTCTTATTTCTTATGAGAGCGTTGCCACCTCAGCTAAATAAATGACCATTCTGCTTTTATCATAAAGAAAGAAAGGGAGGAAAAAGGGCATGCTATACAGAAAGAAAGAGTAAGGGAAAGATAGAAATCCAGAGCTTTGTGGTTCCTAGGCGGATGCTCTACCACTGAGCTAAACTGGCTATTTGTAAGTCATTACCCTATCCCTGAAATAACATATTAAAATAACCATATAATGTATTAAATTATTTGACTAAACTGTTATGTTTATTTGTGCTACTATATCCGGTAAATAACAAAAAAAAAGGATATCTCTTCTTTTGAATCCAATGTTCAGAGGTTGTATTTATCTTAGTCCTGGTAGATTTTCTTTTTCTCTAAATGCCATAGATTTTTACCACATTTTCTTCATCTTTCTGGGTGTGGAGAACAAAACTTGATTACTTCACTATGCTGTGGCACAATATTCATTTTTTTGTCTATCTACTTTTTCTGTTTCTTTCATTTATCAATTTTTCATGATTTTTTCTCAATTTTCTGTCAAAAAGAAAAATTGAGAATCATTGTGTGATGTCACCTAAATAAAAAAGAAGTTAAAAGAAAATTAAAAAAAGCAACAACAAAAAACTGAAGAGTAAAAATATTTGGAGAAAACACTTTTTTTTATCATCCTCTCAAAAGATTAGCAACAATTCTGTTTCTATCTTTTCTTCAGAAATGGTAAAAAATATATTCTTATTATCTTGATCTTGGTCACAACTGATTTGGAGTTGCTTTGATTTCACTGAACATTTTTATAATAATGGTTTAAGACAACTTTTGTTCTATGAGTTATTTCCCTTTTTTCATAAAAAATAACTTCAACATGTTCTATCATGATAGAAAAGAATAGTTCACTTTATCAAAAGTCTTGTAGTTCAACCACAAAAGGTTCAATTCATATTTACTATTCACTTATTTTCTAATAATCTTCTTAAGATATGGTAGGTGTATAATAAGTGGGTCAGAAGAGGTGTTTATGAATGATATTGACATCCCTGGCTCCTGTTAACATAATACTTTTAACCCTGATCCCCTGATGGATGTGACTTCCACCCACTTTGAGATCCTGACTGAAAAATAGCTGAAAGCATAAAATTGTAATTAAAATATTTTATAGTCAATTGTTAGATAGCCTTCTTTTAAATTGACGTATCTTATGTATTATATCATCTTGATAGTATCTTATATAGTATACACGTGGATGTATACTTATTTCTTCTTAGCTGGTTTTAGTATTCTGTGATTCTATTGACTCTGCTTTTGGTTGTTCTTCTCTTGGGAGTTGACATGCCATAAAATCATGAAAAATAAGTTTTTTTCAAAGAAAATTCAATAAAAATTGCTTCATCATTTTTGATGCATAATATAGATGTGCATTATGTGTAAATTAAGAAGATAATCTTTAAATAATTTAAAATCAGTTATATTGATTAATTATTCATTTAAGATAATTTAACACATTATCTATATTATATTACACTAGAGATAATTTATGATTTTGAAAATAGTTATATTGGAATAACATTAAATTATCTCATACAAGTATAAACAAAATAGAATCACTCATATGAATAACCATACTAAGTTGAAAAGAAGGGCAAGTAATTCTGTATGTTATTTATATATGGATGAGTGCTCCAGCCTCAGATCAAAGTTGAGTACCTGTACACTCTACCTAAAACCAAAGTGTAGTATCTGTTTTCAAAGAAAATATAAAATACACATTGTTGTTTTGAAGTTTATAAAATTATGCCATCAAATAAAAAGAAAAAACAAACATATGAATATGAGAATAGCAACCATAAGTGAATTCATCCTTAACAAGAATTCTTTGTTTTTACCTGAGTCTCCTTATTATCACAGGAAGAAAAACTATTATAGAGAACGCAAGTATGTCATAATGGGTGATGGAGCAAAAAGAAAAAAAAATATTGTGATTACCCAGAATCAGGAGGCAATATATATAACTTCACTCAAACCAGAACGATGCAAATGGAAGGAATTCAGCTATCATGTACAACTCAAAGGCAGTTCCAACATGACACTACCTAATCCTGGGTGATCACAATATTTTTAAACCCCCCCCAACCCTCATTATGAAATTATTGTGTTCTCTATTATAGTTCTTCTTCCTGTGGTAATCTTCTGATGAGACTCGGGTGAAAACAAAGAATTCTTGTTATATTAAGGATGAATCCGCTTATGGTTGCTATTCTTAAATTTTGTACCAAAATAAAAACTGTAGAGATACTACACTCTGATCGAAGGTAGAAATGCTAGGAAGTGACACTTTGATTCTAGACACACAGATATTACACTGTCATCTCAGCTGAAGTAATGGACGGACAAAGCTGGAAACAACAAAAGAAAGAGAAATTTACACTATTCATTATATATACAGATCATGTGGGTCTGTTTATTGGCTGATAGATAATTTGGATAACAATATCTAACAATGTGGTCAAAGAAGTATGACTGAAAAATGAAAATCAAGTTATTGAAAATAATAATTTATTCATATAACATGTTTTATCTATACAGTCTCATCAAATACTATGAACAATTGTATCTGATGAAGCTTTATAGATGAATCATAATATATGAATAAATTATCAATTTCAATAAATTGGCTTTCATTTTCCATCAATATTTCTTGTATATATATATATATATATATATATATATATAGTATTACTAACAGAGTCATTGAATGAGGCAGAACTAATTCTAAATAACCTGACTAGGGAGAGAGTTTCAAATCAGGTTTGAACTTGAAAGAAAAAAGACAAAAGTAATACTCAACTGTAACATTGCAAAACTATCACATAAATAGAAAATAAAGTTCTAAAAGAATGTAAATACTTAAGAGACAAAATAAGAGAAAGATCCTGAAAATGAAATTAAAAAAATCCATGTAACTGGCAAGAGTTTAGTAAAAAAATAAAGATCCAATGAGATGGGCACATGAATATGCTTAAAGCATAAAGAGTAAAGTTCGCAGAGTGGTTTATTGTTGATATTAGTCTGACAGCGAGGAAGTCTATCCCCTTTTGACTAATGCGAGACCAGGGAGATTGTTTTTGCTGAGGTGGAGCGTCACACGTCCATCAGCTCCCTACTTTACTGCACTGATCAGATTTACCCAATCTATACTACTCATGCACTCAGTTGGCGGGGACCGGTATCAAAGTAGGAACCTTGTGATTCCTAGGCAGGTGTTCTAAAGACTGAGCTAAACCAAAATTGCACAATAATTTTATAATACCACTTACTACATATGATTGTGAAACATGGAAATTAACTAGAAAAAGAAGTCACTCAGATATTAATGGAAAGGCTAATGATAAAAGTAATCTTACATGTTGAACTGTGACATAGAAATAAGAGACTTTAAACACCAGTCATGCTATTACATTCACTTTGGGACTAATATCTTCAGGAAAGTTATAAACTCCCTCACCCCCCCTCCCACTATGTTTGGTTGGAGGCGCATGGTCAAATTGGTTAGAGTCATATGAAATGGACTTGTCGAACCGAGTTCAAATCCTGGATGAAACTACAGTTCACATAGTGCTAATATCCTTTCCCTCCAGCTATAGGTAAATAGTAGGGCAGACTGGGCTCTAACCTTGGTTAGGAGAAGGAAAACCCTGAATTCAAACATGTTAAAACTACACTTGGGGCAGTCACTGCTAGAATAGGCTCAGTCCTAATTAGTGCTCTATTTCACTAATTAAAAAATTTTTGAGTCAAATAGTACCACTACTGTTTTTCTACAAGGATTGTTATAGCATTAAATAACCCACAATGGTTGATATACCCTTAAACAAAACAAAAAATAATTTAAGAGAATTTAGAGATGAAAAGTGAGCTGGGAGCTAAATAAAGTTTAATTTGATTTAATGGCATATTGATATTCATGGGTTATTTAATGTCAGAGTCATCATTCTAAAGCCGACAGTAGTGATAATTTTTAAGCTATTGGTGAGACAAAGTAAGAGATATAAATAACAAATATTTGTAGATGTGTTGTGTAATAGTTATCATCATAGAAAATGTACACAGTGATCAGAGTTCAAATCCCGAACAACGCTGCTTGCATTTCATGTAGCACAAATACCCTTAGAATTTGTATGAATACAACTATTTTCTCTCCAGCTATGGGTAAATAGTACAGCAGACTGAGCTTTTTAACCAGTCTAGGAGAAGGAAAACTTTGAATTTATACTCCACTTAAGAAATTGACTATGTGTCACATCCTGTTCATGTGGAGCTGAGTTTGACCCTAGCCAAGGATAACTGTTGTGTCTTGCCACACTGAAGAGGCGTGAAACACCGAAACACGTGTCTGTGGATGACTTATTAATATATATATATATATAAACAACAAACCTTGAAGTGTGCTGTACAATATAGCAAGAGGCCAGGGTAACATATGGTTCAAAAAGTTAGTGGAATGGTGCCCAAGAAAACAAGAAAAAAAAAGAACTGATGAGAGAGAGAGAGAAAGAGAGATGAAATGAGAGAGATGAAATGGTGGAGTTAACTGGTTAGACATGACTGATCCAAGCACAATCAAGGTCATTTCAAAAGGAAATGAGGAAGGTCATTGAGTCCAATAGTCAAAATGGCTGCTACTATTTAAGTATGAGAACTTTCATATTAATAACATGCTGGATATATTCTATTAAACTGGAATAGATCAATAGGCAAATAGATAAGTGTAGGTTGGAATGAATACATAGATTGAGGGGTATACTGACAAATGAATAGTGATATATATATATATATATATATATATATATATATATATATATATGGGAAGATGGATTGTTAGATGTAAGATTGAAAAAAGATTATTATACATATATATGTATCAGAAGTCTCTGTGTATTTGGTAAGGCTTATAGATTTTTGGCTGGAAAATAGTTTGCATACTAATTAGTGACGAGTGATTGACTAAGCAAAACCCAGCCGATCATTAAAAAAAGGGGGGTGGGGTGGGAGAAGAATGGATTGAGTATTGTGTGATTGAATTTTGGGATGATTGCTGGGGAAAACTTTACATTCTCTCTCTTGGTTAATTACTTGCTAATGTTTTTTTTTTTCCTTTTTTCTGTTATTTTTCTTCTTTGTTACTTTTCTTTTTTGTGTGTGTACTTTTCATTTTGATAGAAGGAGGAAAACATTATGGCAAGGCAGTACTCTGAAAATAGGGCCCAATTTCTTAAAAACAAAATTGTACGCTCATACACATGCACAAAAAAATAAATAAAAATAACAGCCAATGATTGAAAATGAACCAAGTCAAAAGGAGGAGCCATTTTCTCATTATTTTTTCCAAGCATAATGAATCGGGCCAATTTGCCATTTGCAGAGATAGAAATGACAGATTAAAAAAAAGATAGTTTTTTTTTCTTAAGATCAGTTCTTTATGTAGGTAATTTTACAACATTTTGAAAGCAGTTAGGATTTACCATTTAGTCCTTCGTACCTGAGAGATGAGACTCATTTTGTTTCTCCCTACCCTTTGAAAAAATGTTATTTGAAATGTTCCAATTAAGGTCCTATGACTAAAAATGATATGTAGATAAAAAGTAGTTACTTAATGAAACAGACTGCATGTATGACTGAAATTGCACTTCATAGGAAAATCTTTTGGTGTTCATTGTATTACATTTAGATATCACAAGACAAATTTAGGGAGTTTGTTCCTATGAATTCAGCCTTGTGCTTATACAATAAAATAATGACAGTTCCATGCAAATAACTGTATATATATTGCTAAAATTTTAAAATATAAAATTATCATTATATTGTGTGAGAGAATATGTCTAACTGTAATCCAGCAAAAGATGATATATTATCTCAAGATTTTACTGGAGCATTACAATTAAATTGACTTAACTTAAAGAATAAAGCAATTCCTTTTCTAATATGGAAGTGAATGATGATTTTATGGGGTTTGCATTTATTCTGAATGTAATTTTTTAATCTAAATATTTGAGATAATTTATGAAATGCTAATTAGAATCCCTCAGTATTTCATAGATAGAACCAACAATATTACCATGGACTGCTTGTTACAATAGGAACCCTATTGATTTATATGTAATCTAGTATATATATATATATATATATATATATATAACTGGTCCATCTGGAAGGTTTTTTGATAGATTAGGTTCAAAAGTCTTGCATTCAGAGAGCTGTCCAAGAATATAAAGATGATTTTCATAAAAAGGTTCTCTTCTTATTCAAACTAATAATATATATATATATATATATATATATATATAGGCAACACTGTTGATATGAAACAAGACTATATATATATATATATATATATATATATATATATTATGGAGGCATGTGGTCAAATGGTTAGTCATAGGAAAAGGACTTGGGAACCCGAGTTCAAAATCCTGGATGAGGTTGCTTACATTTCACAAAGCACTAATCCCCTTGGGAAAGGTAAGCATCCAACTACTCTATCTCTCTCTCTCCAGCTAGAGGTAAATAGTAGGAGAGACTTGGCTCTTTAACTTTGTTAGTCTAGGATTAGGAAAAGCGAATTTAAAAATGTTAAACCCTGCTTAAGAAATTGACCTTGTGTCACATCCTGCTCATGTAGAGGAGTTGATGTGTATGTAATTTAATAACATATTAAAATAAGTTGAAATAGTGTAGTAAGCTTATATATTGTGAGTAAGAACAAATAAAGACATGTTTTGAAATTATGGTATGAGATTGGGGCTATGAGTTGAGTTAATTTCAGTCAATGATGTCATTTATTTATTCTGCCCTGTCGGTGGGGCATTAGAATACACCGACTGCACCTCTGCAGAGATGTAAGACTCCCAAATGGAGCCACCTGTTGGTTGTGGATGGTGACTCATGATGATAAAGGATAGAACTCAGGTTGCTGAGCAGTCCATGACTTGCAATACTCCACTTTGGTCCTTACTTGGGCTAGATGGGCGGTTGGAGAAATCCACTCTGCTCAATCGTCTGGTCACGTCAAGCCCTAGCACCTATATGATTGCCCCAACCCTATTGCTCTTATGGCAAGCTCCAACCCTTTTTATCATATATGTGCTAGAAGGTGGTGGCTGAAGGTCTTCATGTCCTGGGAATGATGTTAAACTATTTGATGGTGAGGTTCCACTTTTGGAGGTCTGGGAAATGTGGAGCACCCCTTCATCACCTTTGCTCCCTGGTCCACTTTAACTCGAAGTAGTACCTGTTAGGTTCCCATCTATGGGTTAAATAGAAAAATGTGTTTATAAAAAATTTGAGTATCCATTAAGAATGAAACTTTGTCGGCATTAAATGATCCACTGAGGTTGATATGCTGTAAAACAAACCAAACCAAAAAAAGTAATTCATTCATTTTTACTGATTCTTTTAAGAAAGGCATAAATCTAATGTTTCTTCCTTTTATTCTGTCTCTGTTATCTGTCATGTAATCACTTAGAAACTATTATGGTAGATAAGTAATCTATGGTGTGAATTGATTAATGACACTTTCTGTCCATATCTGCAAAGGAACTGACAACTCTAGAGTTTCACAATCTATTGTCAGTTGTGACTGATGAAAACTTAAGCAGCAGCAGTTCATTTGGCTTTAATTGAGAAAGCAAAATATACTGATCAAGGAACTCTTGACATGTCATTTATTCCATATATAAAATATCAATAATCTTATCATAATGGAGATTCAGTGAAACTATGTCACAGCTTACATCATAATACCCTCAGGACATTGTGTAAGTTTATCTATGAGTATTTAATTTATAGTCAAAATTATTAATATATAGAATAAATCTTATTCATTAATCATGTCTCTATGAAAATCTGAGTTAGATTTGCTTCAAAACATTCAATGTTATTAGTGCATTTAAAATTCTGCAATGTGTCTTATATACCACTAAGAAATGAATGTTTACATAATGTATGGTGTGGTTAATTTGCATACTGGTTTTAACAAAATAATTTAATATAGAACATCTTTGCTTAAGATTCATAGGTTTAGTACCATTTGGTGAATATTCCTTGTTTTATACAAGATGTTTATGTTAAGGTTTTACTAAAAATATATTATCTTTAATACATCTTGTAGTACATTAACAGAAAAATTAACTAAAAGACTTTTCATGACTTAGGTGGAATTGGACATTTTTTTTAATTGTTCACATTAATTTTTTTTTTTTCATTTTAGCAATTAGAATTTTAAATCCAGGATTGAATTTAAAAAAAATCCTTTCCTTCAGAATTTGCATTTATCTTTAGGCATAATCCATAATTAGTCAAACAAAGAATTGCACACTGAACATTATCACAGGTTAGATTGCAATTTTCATTGCTTATGACCTTCAATCATTTCTTCAAGCACTCATAAAAAAAGAAATTCTTTTTTAAAAAGCGAAACTAATGCTTTTTCAATTCCCTTAGAAAGAAATTTTCTCATGTTTAAATTTGTTAAAGTATCTTTTTTTTTTTTTTCTTTGCAAGATTATTTTAGTTCGATATGAAAACCCAGGTGACCCTCACTTGAAATAAGGTCTTCTAAAAATAATTAGTCTCTTAGAATTTTGGCGCCAAAATATTTTGTATTCTTTTTCCTGTCACTTTGTGGAATTATCTAAACAAAAAATGAAATTATTGCTTCCAGAACTGAACTGCAGATCTCACTTGTTAAAATTATGAAAAATCTAAAGGTGCTGAGATATGTTTGAAAATGATAAATCAGTCATTTGTTTGTATGTGATAAAAAAATCTTGTCTTAAGAAATTATTATCAATGTTGATATTATGTACATCTGTAAAAGGTTGGTTTGGTTTCTTTGCTTAATGGCATATCAATCTTTAAGGGTTATTAAATGCTAATGCCATCCTTGTTGAAGAACAGTGATGGGACTATTTAACCCATTGCTGGTGGGATGAGCGGTTTATATCTTTCCCAAGGATACTAGTCTGAAAGTGAACATAATAGTGTGACTGGAGTTTTACTCTCTTTTGTTATGTTGGGCTGAGGGTCGGGTAAATAGATACAAGTTCTGTAATTCCCTCAAATAATACTGGAAAGGAGAGTAATATACAAAAGCGTTCAGTATTGTAGGTACTTGAAGAAGGCAAGAGATGACCGTGGTTAAACTGTTATAAAGGCAATTGGTTAGGAAAACTAATTTGAAAGAATTAGTATATGATACTTTCATGACTAATAATATTTTTTCAGTCGGAACTTTTACACTCCAAGGATAATCCTATGATCTTAAAACTATTCTCCTATTTTGTTCTTCAAGAATTTTTATAGAATAAAAAAAAAAGAATTGGTAATTGAAAATCTTTTATTCCATTAATTCAAATGGCCACAATTTTCCTGTTTAGAACCAAAAGACAAAAAATGCATGGGGTGATGGGGTGGGGAAAAATAGTTGCTTACTGGAATATAAATGAAAAAATTTTTTTTAAACTTTTGCATTTTATAAATGGTAAAAGATTCCTTCATAATTTGGAAGAATGAGTAGGAGATAACTTCAAAGATTGGATGCCTGCATTACAAAGCCTAATTTTTATCTTGTCTTTTATTAAATTCACACATAAAAAAGAAGAAATTTAAAGGGCACCTGGGTTCTTTGTGCTAATAAAGTAAGACAAGAATATCTATGAACATAAGATCAAAAGATGAGAGGCTTGATTGCAAGAATGTAAAAGAAAATGGTAAATCCAAGAATTCATCTTTGAATCTCTTAGCTGCTTACTAGTAATCTTTCATTATTCTAAAGAAGAAAGGCAATTGCTCATTTAGTAATGCATTCAATTCATCAATAAATTTTATCTTTTATCATTCAGTGAGAATAATTTTAGCTGGTGAATCTCAAGGGGAATTTAGTAGAGAAGCTGTGCGCACGGAAAAGAAGTGATTTTTATCTTTGCTTTGACCTCTGGATGTACCCTTAAGGATAAACTTGCCAGCTATTGATTTAAATTTAGATAAAGAGCCTGATATGTGTAACATCTAAAATTCTAATGGTTTATCTTCAAATTTACATGAAATATTTATATGTAGAGATAGGTATTTGCACACACACACACACACACACACACATTATATATATAATATTATATATATATATTATAATAATAGAAATAAATTGTTTTTAGAAATGAGATAAGGAAATTCTCAATGCTTTTAGAGTGGAGCTAGTTTAAAAACATAAAATTTAAAAATGATTATCTCGTTACTAAAAGTTTCACATGTCACCACTACAATGAGCAAATGAAATATATATATGTATATATATATCAATAAAGGAAGGAAGAACTTACAGTAATCCATAATAAAATTTATTTCGCGAATTGGGGCCGTATAAATCTAAGTTGTTTAAACCGGCTCCCAAATTTTCGTCTCATCAGATGGGTCTCAATTCATTTATATATTATTATATATTATATATACAAGTTTGGTGAAGACATAAAGTCAATGTGCTTGGTAGCTGTCAGTTTCTCACCTATGTGTTAATCAAACCAAGTGCTTGGTTTGATGAATGCATAGGTGAGAATCTAACAATTAGCAAGCACCATTGATTTTGTTTATGCTATACTAACTCTAATCACTGATATTGAGTACTCTTTATTTATAGATATAGCAATCTATATTATCAATATATTCCTTTCTTTTTCGTTCTCTCTCTCTCTAGAGAGAGAGAGAGAGAGAAGAGAGAGAGAGAGAAGGAGGAGGAAGGAAAGAAAGATTTGCATAGTTTAAAATATAAATCACTATCTCTTTCTAGAGAAGTATGTACAGAAGCCATATATATATATATATATATATATATATATATATATATATATATGATTTTCCTCATCATGAGCATTTACATCTGCCCTGTGCTTGAAGTCTCACACCCACAGCACTCTTGAGATTTGCTAGAAAACAAAGAAAAAATCTTAAAGAACCAAGAAAAATTGTTGTCACTTGGATTCCAATGAAAGCCACCAGCACAGTGCAGTGTAAATGCTCATAATGAGGTAGAACAATTATATATATATATATATATATGTATATATATAGTGAAAGAGAGATAGCAGATTATATTTTCAAAAGTAAAATATAATATCAAGTAAGTTAAATATAGAATATTAAAATTGTGAGAGAATTGTTTCAAAATATGAATTTTTCAACTAAAATAAAAATAGAATAATAAAAAAGAATGTTTTTTAAAGTTGATAATTGACATTTGTGGATTTTTATTTGAATCAGTTTTTGAACAAGGAATATTAAGGTTTGTTCATCTTTTTCTTATCCAGTGCATTTCTCACATGTACATTCCAATTACTGTCATTCATATTGACGTTCTTTCTGTTTCCAGAAAATGCCTAATTCCATGGAACAAATGTCTGAATGAAGAAAATCAAAAATAGAACATATTTTGATTTGGAGGTTTTATCTGCATTTTTTTGTTCTTTTGAATTATTGTTTGTTTGTTTTGAAAAAGAGAGAGGTTGGAGTTTACAACTGAAACAGTGTTAGAGAATAAATAATTTTTAAACTAGAGGTAGACATTTTGTTTTTCTACTAGTGGGGTTACTTATATCCATTGATTTATTTTAGCTTTTACTTTTTTGTTCTTTCTTCAGTTTCTCTGGCTGGAGGTCAAGGAAGACGATGGATTTAGTAGCCAACTAAGAAATCAGTGGAAGAAAAGATCTATGTGAACAGGAAAAAGAAAGAGATAGATGTAAATCAAGAGAAAGTAAAAGATTAATGGACATTGTTGCATATCACTAAAATTTTATAAGCTTTTTAACTGACATGGATTTTTAATTAATGTTATGTATGCTTATCATACTAAGCTTTAAGCCTTATATCTTCAGTATTGATAATTATGTTTGCAACAATAAGGCATTTGAAAAGTTGTGCTACAATAGTATGGCATGAACATCATGCTTACTACAGTATGGCATTAAAAAGGCTTGCAACAGTGAAGTTTTGAAATAGTGTGCTGAGTTTGGTGAAGACCAGTATCAAGCCAAGGACCTTGTGATGCAGGCTTTACTGAGGGAAAACTGGCCCCATATGACACTAAACTACATCTTACTCACTTTAATGTTAAATATCCTAACAATGTTTGATATGTGGTAAAATCGTCCACTAAATAGTAAGGTCACCATTTTGTCAAAAAGAAAAAGAAAAAAAAACTTCTTTCTGAATTCTGCTGATCCAACATAGAGTTAAGATCAATAAGAATAAGAATTTTACTTTTATTTAAATCTTTTAAATCTTATGTTCATTGCAATCAGCACTTTAATGTATTTATAAATCTTGACTATCATTCTTTTTTAAAGATGTAAACCTGATCATGAATTCCTGGAAATGGATTAGGCCTAAATTTTCATTGCTTAGGATTTCACTGAGGAGAATATATTTTTTTTCTAATTCTTCAAATTTCTCTCTCTCTACTAAATCAATCAACTGTCTAATCAAAGTTAAGGAATGTGTTGTAAAGAAAACTTAATCTACTTTCTGTTGACATGATCGATGTATAAGAAGAAAGAACTGCATTGTGCCGTACTGGAATGTTCAGAATCAATTTTCTCTAAAAGTTGCTGTCTATACAGTGGGCTACAATAAGTTTTTAGCCACCCTTTTTATTGCAGCAATATTGGTTTGTGTAATAAGGCCTGGAAAAGAATTGCAAGGAATCAAGTCACTGCCATAGGTAGACCAAAGTCCTGACATGAATACAATAGAACATGTTTGGGAATACCTTGACAAAAAACTTTGAGAGCATGCAACAAAATCACATCAGTGATGACTACCCTTACAAAAAAACTTTTGCAAAAGGAATGGTAAATATGGATTCTGACAATTGTTGATAACTTGATCAAATCCATGAAAATTGAACTAGCAAATGGGAACCTACTCATACTAGTTCCAAATATTGTTTATTTATATTCAGTTGGTATTGTGTATTAAACATTGAAATTGGACATAGTTTATTTCTCCTAGCTAAAGAACTTATTGTAGACCACTGTAAGTCCATGAGGATTTTTAGGCAGAAGCTAAAACTATACAGCAACCTTATTTTATTTCAACAAAAATACTTTCTGATACAATTGTTCTATGATTTTTTTTTTATATACATATTTACCGATTCTCTGCAAAAGCAGGATCTGATATAAGGTCAATTTCTTAAGCAGAGTTTAGAGGTTTGAATTTCTTTCTCTAGACTGATTGCCTTACTAAGGTAATGAGCCCAGTCACCCTACTTTTTTTGCATTTAACTCATACCTTTCCCAAGGGTATTAGTGACATGTAAATGCAAATAGCAAGGATTTTAACTCTGGTTGTAGAATTCATTTCCTAAGCTGGCAACTATTACACAACATGCCTATATATTATGTATATAAGTAGAAACAGTGTGGCATATTTTAGTAGAGGAATCAAATAGTCAAATAATCAATAACTGTTAGTGATGTTAATGCTAAAGTATCACTATTATGTAATTATTGATTTTAATAACTTTTAAGAAATTTCCGATGATTCCTTGGAATTTCAATCTACCTATCATCTTGTCTTTTAAAAGTACAAGTTGGTGATTTGTTCAGTTTCTGATCATGGTTAAAGGCAGCGTATTGCCACTTGCCTCCTATCACACAGCCCATAAAGTAAGAAGAACAAGACATAACTGAATAAGCAAGGACAAACACATTAACATTCTCCTGTTTGACACCTACACATGGACACAAGCGTAGGCTGACCAGCAAAACCTTTGCTTTTTAAAAGTTACTGCTGTAAGTGTTAATAAGTTTGGTTCGTTTTTGGTCAATGATTAAATAATAGCTGTACAGCACTGCTCTTGTCTCAAATCATCAAGTAAGAAAACATGATATGCTAGACATACTGGAGAAGCAAGAACTAACTCATAAGATGTTCTTCTGTATCACACTTACCATGGACCTCTAGTGTCATCCACCAGTAAAAACCTATTCAATCAGCTCTGCACAGATTCTGTTGGTCATGCTGAAGACCTGCTAGGGATGGGCTGTGAGAGAGAGGACTCATAGGTATGTGTGCTGTTAGTGTGACCTAATATGAAGTGTTGATAGGTTATAAGAAAAACTTGAAGATTAGAAAGAAAAAGAAAAAAATATGTTTTTTTATTTTCAGCAGAATAATTACAGTATCATCAATTTTTGTAATGCCAGCTTGGATTTTCTTTGAAATAAATAAAAGAAGAAATTTCATGTAAATAGGAGGTCAAATGGAACAAATTCAAAATGGTGAAATAATAAACTCTGTTGTCTAATTTAGTTGAACAACTGTAAAGAATATTTGAAAGAACAAAAAAATCAGAAAAATCTTGCATTGTAATTTGACAGTTGCAGGAAACGTGTGAATTTTTGTCTTTTTATTATTATGATTGACACTGAAAAACAAGAATGCAAGATTTATACTCAGTGGAATATCTTAACTTGATAATTTCAGAGAAAATAATTTTTCATTCAGTTTTTTAACTCGCAATTTCATTCATTGACTATGAAAACAAGCCCAAAATTATCTCACCTCAGCATTCATGTTTTCAGTGTCAAATCATATAATAAAAAGACAAATCACATGTTTCCTGCAAACCTGTCAAATTACAAGCAAGATTTTTTCTGAATTTTTTTGTTCTTTCAAAATATTCTTACAAGTTGTTCAACCTAATAGACAAAGAGTTATTATTCTCACATTTTTGATTTGTCTTTGACCTCCTATTACATGAAAAAATTTCTTCTTTTATTTTATTTAAAAAAATCAAGCTGCATTTACAAAATGATGATACTGTAATTATTCTGCTTGAAATAAAAAAAATATTCTTTTGCTTTTTCTTTTCTAATCTTAAGTTTTTCTTTAACCTATCAACACTTCATTAGGTCACACTAACAGCACCATACCTATGAGTCTCTCTCTCACAGCCATCCTAGCAGGTCTTCACATGACCAACAGATCTGTGCAGAGCTGATTGAAATAGGTTTTTACTGGTTGGATGACACTAGAGTGTCATGTGTAAGTGGAACAGAGAACATCACTTGAGTTAGTTCTTGCTTCTCCAGTAAATGTCTAGCCATATCATTGTTCTTCTTACTTGGATGATTTGTGAGACAAGAGGCAAGTGGCTGTACAGCTATTATTTAATCATGACCAAAAACCGAACCAAACTTATTAACATTACATGATGTAATTTTAAAAGCAAAGGTATTTGCTGGTCAGCCTCGCTTGTGTGTCCATGTGTATGTCAACAGGAGAATGTTACTGTGTTTGTCCTTGCTTATTCAGTAATGTCTTGTTCTTCTTACTTTTATGGGCTTGTGTAGATAGGGGCAGTGGCATACAGCTGCCTTTTAAACATGATCAGAAACTGAACCAAATCTACCAACTTGTACTTTTAAAAAGACAGATGATAGGGATTGAAATTCCAAGGAATAAACATCGAAATTCTTAAAAGTATAAATCAATAATTACATAATAGTGATACTTTAGCATTAACATCTAACAGTTATTGATTATTTTGACTATTTGATTCCTCTACTAATATGCCACACTGTATTCTTACTTATATACATATATATAGGCATGTTTGTGTAATAGTTGCCGCTTAGGAAATGAATTTACACCAGAGTTAAAATCCTTGCTATTTGCATTTACATGTCTAAACCATGGAAAGGTATGAGTAAATGCAAAAAAGTAGGGTGGACTGGGCTCATTACTTTAGTAAGGCAATCAGTCTAGGAGAAAGAAATTCAAAACCTGCTAAACTCTGCTTAAGAAATTGACTTAACAGATCCTGCTTTGCAGAGGACGGTAAATATTATAATAAAAAAAAATCATAGAACCAATTGTATTCAGAAAGTATTTTTGTTGAAATAAAATAAGGTTGCTGTTAGTTTTAGCTTCTGCCTAAAATCCTATAGGATTACAGTGGTCTACAATAAGTCTTTAGCTAGGAGAAATAATATGTCCAATTTCAATGTTTAATCACACAATACCAACTGAATATAAATAAACATATTTGGAACTAGTATGGAGTAGGTTCTCCATTTGCTAGTTTCAATTTTCATGGATTTGATCAAGTTATCAACAATTGTCAGATCCATATTTTACCATTCCTTTTGCAAGTTTTTTTGTAAGGGTAGTATCACTGATGTGATTTTGGTTGCATGCTCTCAAAGTTTTTGGTCAAGGTATTCCCAAACATGTTCTATTGTATTCAAATGTCAGGACTTTTGGTCTACCTATGGCAGTGACTTGATTCTTGCAATTCTTTCCAGGCCTTATTACACAAACCAATATTGCTGCAATAAAGGGTGGCTAAAAACTTATTGTAGCCCACTGTATAGACAGCAACTTTTAAGAGAAATTGATTCTGAACATTCCAGTACGGCACAATGCAGTTCTTTCTTCTTTATACATCGATCATGTCAACAGAAAGTAGATTAAGTTTCTTTATACAACACATTCCTTAACTTTGATTAGACAGTTGATTGATTAGTAGAGAGAGAGGAAATTTGAAGAATTAGAAAAAAAATATATTCTCCTCAGTGAATCCTAAGCAATGAAAATTTAGGCCTAATCCATTTCCAGGAATTCATGATAGGTTACATCTTAAAAAAGAATGATAGTCAAGAATTTTATAAATACATTAAAGTGCTGATTGCAATGAACATAAGATTTAAAAGTTTAAAATAAAGTAAAATTCTTATTCTTATTGATCTTAACTCTATGTTGGATCAGCAGAATTCAGAAAGAAGTTTTTTTTTCTTTTCTTTTTTTGACAAAATGGTGACCTTACTATTTAGCTGGACGATTTTACCACATATCAAAACATTGTTAGGATATTTAACATTAAAGTGAGTAAAGATGTAGTTTAGTTCATATGGGGCCAGTTTGCTCAGTAAAAGCTGCATCACAAGGTCCTTGGCTTGATACTGGTCTTCACCAACTCAGCACCTATTCAAAACTTCACTGTTGCAAGCCTTTTTAATGCCATACTGTAGTAAGCATGATTGTCAATGCCATACTATTGTAAGCACAACTTTTCAATGCCTTATTGTTGCAAACATAATTATTCAATACTGAAGATATAAGGCTTAAATGCTTAGTATGAATAAGCATACATAACATTAATTAAAATCCATGTCAGTTAAAAAGCTTATAAAATTTTTAGTGATATGCAACAATGTCCATTAATCTTTTACTTTCTCTTGATTTACTTCTCTTTCTTTTTCCTGTTCACATAGATTTTTCTTCCACTGATTTCTTAGTTGGCTACTAAATCCATCGTCTTCCTTGACCTCCAGGCCCAGAGAAACTGAAGAAAGAACAAAAAAAGTAAAAGCTAAAATAAATCAATGGATATAAGTAACCCACTAGTAGAAAAACAAATGTCTACCTCTAGTTTAAAATTATTTATTCTCTAACACTGTTTCAGTTGTAAACTCCAACCTCTCTCTTTTCAACAAACAAACAATAATTCAAAAGAACAAAAATGCAGATAAAACCTCCAAATCAAAATAGTTGTTCTATTTTTGATTTTCTTCATTCAGACATTTTGTTCCATGGAATTAGGCATTTTTCTGGAAACAGAAGAACGTCAATATGAATGACAGTATTGGAATGTACATGTGAGAAATGCACTGGATAAGAAAAAGATGAACAAATTTCCTTAATAGTTCCTTGTGTCAAAACTGATTCAAATAAATCCACAAATGTCAATTATCAACTTTAAAAAACATTCTTTTTTTTATTATTCTATTTATTTTAGTTTGAAAAATTTCATATTTTGAAACAATTCTCTCACAATTTAATATTCTATATTTTAACTTACTTGATATGATATTTACTTTTTGAAAATATAATCTGTATCTCTCTTTCACTATATATGTACATATATATATATATATATGTACATTGTTCTACTCATTATGAGCATTTACACCTGCACTGTGCTGGTGGCTTTCATTGGAATCCAAGTGACAACAAATTTTCTTGGTTCTTTAAGATTTTTTCTTTGTTTTCTAGCAAATCTCAAGAGTGCTGTGGTGTGAGACTTCAAGCACAGGGCAGATGTAAATGCTCATGATGAGGAAAATCATATATATATATATAATATATATATATATAATATATATATATATGGCTTCTGTACATACTTCTCTAGAAAGAGATAGTGATTTATATTTTAAACTATGCAAATCTTTCTTTCCTTCCTTCCTTCCTTCATCTCTCTCTCTCTCTCTCTCTCTCTCTCTCTAGAGAGAGAGAGAACGAAAGAAAGAAAGGAATATATTGATAATATAGATTGCTATATCTATAAATAAAGAGTACTCAATATCAGTGATAGAGTTAGTATAGCATAAACAAAATCAATGGTGCTTGCTAATTGTTAGATTCTCACCTATGCATTCATCAAACCAAGCACTTGGTTTGATTAACACATAGGTGAGAAACTGACAGCTACCAAGCACCATTGACTTTATGTCTACACTCACCAAACTTGTATATATATATATATATATATATATAAATGAATTGAGACCCATCTGATGAGACGAAAATTTGGGGAGCCGGTTTAAATCAACTTAGATTTATACTGGCCCCAATTTTCGTCGAAATAAATTTATTATGGGATTACTGTATTGAGTTCTTCCTTCCTTTATTGATATATATATACATATATATATTTCATTTGCTCATTGTAGTGGGTGACATGTGAAACTTTTAGTAACGAGATAATCATTTTTAAATTTTATGTTTTAAACTAGCTCCACTCTAAAAGCATTGAGAATTTCCTTATCTCATTTCTAAAAACAATTTATTTCTATTATTATAATATATATATATATATATATATATATGTGTGTGTGTGTGTGTGTGTGTGTGCAAGTACCTATCTCTACATATAAATATTTCATGTAAATTTGAAGATAAAACCATTAGAATTTTAGATGTTACACATATCAGGCTCTTTATCTAAATTTAAAATCAATAGCTGGCAAGTTTATCCTTAAGGGTACATCCAGAGGTCAAAGCAAAGATAAAAATCACTTCTTTTTCCGTGCGCACAGCTTCTCTACTAAATTCCCCTTGAGATTCACCAGCTAAAATTATTCTCACTGAATGATAAAGAATAAAATTTATTGATGAATTGAATGCATTACTAAATGAGCAATTGCCTTTCTTTCTTTAGAATAAATGAAAGATTACTAGTAAGCAGCTAAGAGATTCAAAGATGAATTCTTGGATTTACCATTTTCTTTTACATTCTTGCAATCAAGCCTCTCATCTTTTGATCTTATGTTCATAGATATTCTTGTCTTACTTTATTAGCACAAAGAACCCAGGTGCCTTTAAATTTCTTCTTTTTTTATGTGTGAATTTAATAAAAAGACAAGATAAAAATTAGGCTTTTGTAATGCAGGCATCCAATCTTTGAAGTTATCTCCTACTCATTCTTCCAAATTATGAAGGAATCTTTTACCATTTATAAAATGCAAAAGTTTAAAAAAAATTTTTTTTCATTATATTCCAGTAAGCAACGATTTTTCCCACCCCATCACCCGATGCATTTTTTGTCTTTTTTGGTTCTAAACAGGAAAATTGTGGCCATTTGAATTAATGGAATAAAAGATTTTCAATTACCAATTCTTTTTTTTTTATTCTATAAAAATTCTTTGAAGAACAAATAGGAGAATAGTTTTAAGATCATAGGATTATCCTTGGAGTGTAAAGTTCCGACTAAATGAAAATATTATTAGTCATGAAAGTATCATATACTAATTCTTTCAAATTAGTTTTCCTAACCAATTGCCTTTATAACAGTTTAACCACGGTCATCTCTTGCCTTCTTCAAGTACCTACAATACTGAATGCTTTTGTATATTACTCTCCTTTCCAGTATTATTTGAGGGAATTACAGAACTTGTATGTATTTACCCGACCCCTCAGCCCAACATAACAAAAGAGAGTAAACTCCAGTCACACTATTATGTTCACTTTCAGACTAGTATCCTTGGGAAAGATATAAACCGCTCATCCCACCAGCAATGGGTTAAATAGTCCCATCACTGTTCTTCAACAAGGATGGCATTAGCATTTAATAACCCTTAAAGATTGATATGCCATTAAGCAAAGAAACCAAACCAACCTTTTACAGATGTACATAATATCAACATTGATAATAATTTCTTAAGACAAGATTTTTTTATCACATACAAACAAATGACTGATTTATCATTTTCAAACATATCTCAGCACCTTTAGATTTTTCATAATTTTAACAAGTGAGATCTGCAGTTCAGTTCTGGAAGCAATAATTTCATTTTTTGTTTAGATAATTCCACAAAGTGACAGGAAAAAGAATACAAAATATTTTGGCGCCAAAATTCTAAGAGACTAATTATTTTTAGAAGACCTTATTTCAAGTGAGGGTCACCTGGGTTTTCATATCGAACTAAAATAATCTTGCAAAGAAAGAAAAAAAAAAAGATACTTTAACAAATTTAAACATGAGAAAATTTCTTTCTAAGGGAATTGAAAAAGCATTAGTTTCGCTTTTTTAAAAAAAAATTTTTTTTTTTTATGAGTGCTTGAAGAAATGATTGAAGGTCATAAGCAATGAAAATTGCAATCTAACCTGTGATAATGTTCAGTGTGCAATTCTTTGTTTGACTAATTATGGATTATGCCTAAAGATAAATGCAAATTCTGAAGGAAAGGATTTTTTTTTAAATTCAATCCTGGATTTAAAAATTCTAATTGCTAAAATGAAAAAAAAAAATTTAATGTGAACAATTAAAAAAATGTCCAATTCCACCTAAGTCATGAAAAGTCTTTTAGTTAATTTTTTCTGTTAATGTACTACAAGATGTATTAAAGATAATATATTTTTAGTAAAACCTTAACATAAACATCTTGTATAAAACAAGGAATATTCACCAAATGGTACTAAACCTATGAATCTTAAGCAAAGATGTTCTATATTAAATTATTTTGTTAAAACCAGTATGCAAATTAACCACACCATACATTATGTAAACATTCATTTCTTAGTGGTATATAAGACACATTGCAGAATTTTAAATGCACTAATAACATTGAATGTTTTGAAGCAAATCTAACTCAGATTTTCATAGAGACATGATTAATGAATAAGATTTATTCTATATATTAATAATTTTGACTATAAATTAAATACTCATAGATAAACTTACACAATGTCCTGAGGGTATTATGATGTAAGCTGTGACATAGTTTCACTGAATCTCCATTATGATAAGATTATTGATATTTTATATATGGAATAAATGACATGTCAAGAGTTCCTTGATCAGTATATTTTGCTTTCTCAATTAAAGCCAAATGAACTGCTGCTGCTTAAGTTTTCATCAGTCACAACTGACAATAGATTGTGAAACTCTAGAGTTGTCAGTTCCTTTGCAGATATGGACAGAAAGTGTCATTAATCAATTCACACCATAGATTACTTATCTACCATAATAGTTTCTAAGTGATTACATGACAGATAACAGAGACAGAATAAAAGGAAGAAACATTAGATTTATGCCTTTCTTAAAAGAATCAGTAAAAATGAATGAATTACTTTTTTGGTTTGGTTTGTTTTACAGCATATCAACCTCAGTGGATCATTTAATGCCGACAAAGTTTCATTCTTAATGGATACTCAAATTTTTTTATAAACACATTTTTCTATTTAACCCATAGATGGGAACCTAACAGGTACTACTTCGAGTTAAAGTGGACCAGGGAGCAAAGGTGATGAAGGGGTGCTCCACATTTCCAGACCTCCAAAAGTGGAACCTCACCATCAAATAGTTTAACATCATTCCCAGGACATGAAGACCTTCAGCCACCACCTTCTAGCACATATATGATAAAAAGGGTTGGAGCTTGCCATAAGAGCAATAGGGTTGGGGCAATCATATAGGTGCTAGGGCTTGACGTGACCAGACGATTGAGCAGAGTGGATTTCTCCAACCGCCCATCTAGCCCAAGTAAGGACCAAAGTGGAGTATTGCAAGTCATGGACTGCTCAGAAACCTGAGTTCTATCCTTTATCATCATGAGTCACCATCCACAACCAACAGGTGGCTCCATTTGGGGGAGTCTTACATCTCTGCAGAGGTGCAGTCGGTGTATTCTAATGCCCCACCGACAGGGCAGAATAAATAAATGACATCATTGACTGAAATTAAACTCAACTCATAGCCCCAATCTCATACCATAATTTCAAAACATGTCTTTATTTGTTCTTACTCACAATATATAAGCTTACTACACTATTTCAACTTATTTTAATATGTTATTAAATTACATACACATCAACTCCTCTACATGAGCAGGATGTGACACAAGGTCAATTTCTTAAGCAGGGTTTAACATTTTTAAATTCGCTTTTCCTAATCCTAGACTAACAAAGTTAAAGAGCCAAGTCTCTCCTACTATTTACCTCTAGCTGGAGAGAGAGAGATAGAGTAGTTGGATGCTTACCTTTCCCAAGGGGATTAGTGCTTTGTGAAATGTAAGCAACCTCATCCAGGATTTGAACTCGGGTTCCCAAGTCCTTTTCCTATGACTAACCATTTGACCACATGCCTCCATAATATATATATATATATATATATATATATATATATATAGTCTTGTTTCATATCAACAGTGTTGCTATATATATATATATATATATATATATATATTATTAGTTTGAATAAGAAGAGAACCTTTTTATGAAAATCATCTTTATATTCTTGGACAGCTCTCTGAATGCAAGACTTTTGAACCTAATCTATCAAAAAACCTTCCAGATGGACCAGTTTATATATATATATATATATATATATATATATATATATATACTAGATTACATATAAATCAATAGGGTTCCTATTGTAACAAGCAGTCCATGGTAATATTGTTGGTTCTATCTATGAAAATACTGAGGGATTCTAATTAGCATTTCATAAATTATCTCAAATATTTAGATTAAAAAATTACATTCAGAATAAATGCAAACCCCATAAAATCATCATTCACTTCCATATTAGAAAAGGAATTGCTTTATTCTTTAAGTTAAGTCAATTTAATTGTAATGCTCCAGTAAAATCTTGAGATATATATCATCTTTTGCTGGATTACAGTTAGACATATTCTCTCACACAATATAATGATAATTTTATATTTTAAAATTTTAGCAATATATATACAGTTATTTGCATGGAACTGTCATTATTTTATTGTTATAAGCACAAGGCTGAATTCATAGGAACAAACTCCCTAAATTTGTCTTGTGATATCTAAATGTAATACAATGAACACCAAAAGATTTTCCTATGAAGTGCAATTTCAGTCATACATGCAGTCTGTTTCATTAAGTAACTACTTTTTATCTACATATCATTTTAGTCATAGGACCTTAATTGGAACATTTCAAATAACATTTTTTCAAAGGGTAGGGAGAAACAAAATGAGTCTCATCTCTCAGGTACGAAGGACTAAAATGGTAAATCCTAACTGCTTTCAAAATGTTGTAAAATTACCTACATAAAGAACTGATCTTAAGAAAAAAAAACTATCTTTTTTTTAATCTGTCATTTCTATCTCTGCAAATGGCAAATTGGCCCGATTCATTATGCTTGGAAAAAAATAATGAGAAAATGGCTCCTCCTTTTTGACTTGGTTCATTTTCAATCATTGGCTGTTATTTTTATTTATTTTTTTGTGCATGTGTATGAGCGTACAATTTTGTTTTTAAGAAATTGGGCCCTATTTTCAGAGTACTGCCTTGCCATAATGTTTTCCTCCTTCTATCAAAATGAAAAGTACACACACAAAAAAGAAAAGTAACAAAGAAGAAAAATAACAGAAAAAAAGGAAAAAAAAACATTAGCAAGTAATTAACCAAGAGAGAGAATGTAAAGTTTTCCCCAGCAATCATCCCAAAATTCAATCACACAATACTCAATCCATTCTTCTCCCACCCCACCCCCCTTTTTTTAATGATCGGCTGGGTTTTGCTTAGTCAATCACTCGTCACTAATTAGTATGCAAACTATTTTCCAGCCAAAAATCTATAAGCCTTACCAAATACACAGAAACTTCTGATACATATATATGTATAATAATCTTTTTTTCAATCTCACATCTAACAATCCATCTTCCCATATATATATATATATATATCACTATTCATTTGTCAGTATACCCCTCAATCTATGTATTCATTCCAACCTACACTTATCTATTTGCCTATTGATCTATTCCAGTTTAATAGAATATATCCAGCATGTTATTAATATGAAAGTTCTCATACTTAAATAGTAGCAGCCATTTTGACTATTGGACTCAATGACCTTCCTCATTTCCTTTTGAAATGACCTTGATTGTGCTTGGATCAGTCATGTCTAACCAGTTAACTCCACCATTTCATCTCTCTCATTTCATCTCTCTTTCTCTCTCTCTCTCATCAGTTCTTTTTTTTTTCTTGTTTTCTGGGCACCATTCCACTAACTTTTTGAACCATATGTTACCCTGGCCTCTTGCTATATTGTACAGCACACTTCAAGGTTTGTTGTTTATATATATATATATATATTAATAAGTCATCCACAGACACGTGTTTCGGTGTTTCACGCCTCTTCAGTGTGGCAAGACACAACAGTTATCCTTGGCTAGGGTCAAACTCAGCTCCACATGAACAGGATGTGACACATAGTCAATTTCTTAAGTGGAGTATAAATTCAAAGTTTTCCTTCTCCTAGACTGGTTAAAAAGCTCAGTCTGCTGTACTATTTACCCATAGCTGGAGAGAAAATAGTTGTATTCATACAAATTCTAAGGGTATTTGTGCTACATGAAATGCAAGCAGCGTTGTTCGGGATTTGAACTCTGATCACTGTGTACATTTTCTATGATGATAACTATTACACAACACATCTACAAATATTTGTTATTTATATCTCTTACTTTGTCTCACCAATAGCTTAAAAAATTATCACTACTGTCGGCTTTAGAATGATGACTCTGACATTAAATAACCCATGGAATATCAATATGCCATTAATCAAATTAAACTTTATTTAGCTCCCAGCTCACTTTTCATCTCTAAATTCTCTTAATTATTTTTGTTTGTTTAAGGGTATATCAACCATTGGGTTATTTAATGCTATACAATCCTTGTAGAAAAACAGTAGTGGTACTATTTGACTCAAAAATTTTTTAATTAGTGAAATAGAACACTAATTAGGACTGAGCTATTCTAGCAGTGACTGCCCAAGTGTAGTTTTTAAACATGTTTGAAATCAGGTTTTCCTTCTCCTAACCAAGGTTAGAGCCCAGTCTGCCCTACTATTTACCTATAGCTGGAGGGAAAGGATATTAGCACTATGTGAACTGTAGTTTTCATCCAGGATTTGAACTCGGTTCGACAAGCTCCATTTCGATAATGACTCTAACCAATTGACCATGCGCCTCCAACCAAAACATAGTGGGAGGGGGGTGAGGCAGTTTTATAAACTTTCTCCTGAAGATATTAGTCCCAAAGTGAATGTATAGCAATGACTGGTGTTTAAAGTCTCTTATTTCTATGTCACAGTTCAACATGTAAGATTACTTTTTATCATTAGGCCTTTCCATTAATATCTGAGTGACTTTTTTTTTCTAGTTATTTCCATGCTTCAACATCATATGTTAGTAAGTGGTATTATGAAATTATTGTGCAATTTGGTTTAGCTCAAGTCTATAGAAAACACCTGCCCTAGGAATCACAAGGTTCCTACTTTGATACGCGGTCCAACGTCAGCGCATGAGTAGTATAGATTGGGTTTAAATCTGATCAGTGCGGTAAAGTAGGGAGCTGAGGACATGTGACGCTCCAACCCCTCAAGCAAAACCAATCTCTGGTCTAGCATTAGTCCAAGGGGATAGACTTCCTCGCTGTCAGACTAAATATCACAATAAACCACTCTTGCAAACTTTACTCTTTTTATGCTTTAAGCATATTCATGTGCCCCCTCTCAATTAGTCTTTTATTTTTTTACTAAACTCTTGCCAGTTACATGGATTTTTTCTTTTCATTTTCAGGATCTTTCTCTTATTTTATCTCTTTAAAGTATTTACATTCTTTTTAGAACTTTATCTTCTATTTATGTGATAGTTTTGCAATGTTACAGTTGAGTATTTCTTTTGTCTTTTTTGCTTTCAAAGTTCAACCTTGATTTGAAACTCTCTCCCTAGTCAGGTTATTTAGAATTAGTTCTGCCTCATTCATGATTCCTGTTAGTAATACTAATATATATATATATATATATATATATATATATATATATATATTATACACACACAAGAAATATTGATGGAAAATGAAAGCCAATTATGAAATTGATAATTTATTCCAATATATTATGATTCATCTATACAGCTTCATCAAGATACAATTGTTCATGAGTATTTTGATGAGACTGTAATAGATAAAACATGTTATATGAAATAAATTATTATTTTCAATAACTTGATTTTCATTTTCAGTCATACTTCTTTGACCACATTGTTAGATATTGTTATCCAAATTATCTATCACCAATAAAACAGACCCAC
>CM042150.1:2480474-2575474 GCA_023376005.1 Doryteuthis pealeii
CACCGGACCCAGGCAAGAAATAAATTAAAATGACATCATTGAACTAAATTAAAACTCCAACTTCCCATAGCCCCAAATCTTCATTACCATAAATTTCAAACATTTGTTTTCTTATTGTTTCTTTTACTCACAATATAATAAGCTTACTTACCACTATTTCAACTTAATTTTAATATGTTATAAATTAAACATACACCATCCAACTCCTCTACGGCCAGGATGTTGGGACACAAGAGTTCAATTCTTAAGCGGGTTTTAACATTTTTAAATTCGCTTTTCCAATCCTTAAGGACTAACCAATAGTTTAAAAAGGAGCCAAGTTCTCTGCCTAACTATTTTACCTCTAAGGCTGGAGAGAGGAGAGAGATAGAGATTGGATGCTTAACCCTTTCCCAAGGGTTAGTGCTTGTGAAATGTAACGGCAAACCTCATTCCAGGATTTTGAACTCGGGGGTTCCCCAAGTCCTTTTTCCTATGACAACATTCCGCCCACCATGCCTTCCATTTAATATTATATATATATTATATTATATATATTATATATTAATAGTCATTTTTCATTAATTCACCAAAGTGTTTGCCTTATTATAATAATATATATATATAATATATATTAATTAGTTGCGAATTAAGAAGAGACCTTTTTTTGGAAAAAATTCAACTTATATTCTGGGACACTCCTCTTGAATTGCAAAGGACTTTTTGGTGGGAAACCTAATCTATCAAAAAACCTTCCAGGGATGGACCAGTTATATATATATATATAATATATTAATAACTGATACATATAAATCAATTAGGGTTCCTATGTAAACAAGCAGGTCCATGGGAATATTGTTGGTTTCTATCTATGAAAAATACTGAGAGATTTTCAATTAAAAGCATTTCATAAAATTATCTCAATATTAAGATTAAAATTTACATTAACAGAATAAATTGCGAAAAACCCCATAAATATCCATCATTTTTCACTTCCATATAGAGAAAAGGAATTGCTTTATTCTTAAGGTTATCCCAATTAATTGTAATGCTCCAAGTAAAATCGAGGATTAATATATTCATCTTTGCTGGATTTAACAGTAACATATTCTCCCCACACAATATAATGATAATTTTTTATATTTTTAAAAAATTTAGCCCAATATAATATTTAACCAGTTATTTGCATGGAAACTGTTTCAATTATTTTTATTGTATAAGCACCAAAGGGCTAATTTTCATAGGAAACCAAACTCCCTAAAATTTGTCTTGTGGATATTAATGTAAATACAAAATGGAAACACCAAAAAGATTTTCCTATTTGAAGTGGGGGCAATTAAAGTCCATACATGCAGTCTGTTTCATTAAGTAAACTAACTTTTATCTACATATCATTTTAGGTCATAGGGACCTTTAATTGAACATCAAAATAACATTTTTTTCAAAGGGTAAGGAAGAAAACAAAAATGAGTCTTTCATCTCTCAGGTTAACGAAGGACTAAAGTAAATGTTCCTAAACTTGCTTCAAAATGTGCTAAAAATTAACCTACCATTAGAAACTGATCTTTAAGAAAAAAAAAAAAATATCTTTTTTTTTAACTCTTGTCATTTCTAATCCTCTGGCAAAATGGCCAAAAATTGGCCCGATTTCAATATGCTTGGAAAAAAAATTAAATGAGGGAAATTGGCTTCTTCCTTTTTTGACTTGGTTCATTTTCAATCCATTGGCTGGTATTTTTTATTATTTTTGTGCAATGTGTATTTGAGCGTGAACAATTTTGTTGTTAAGGAAAATTGGGAGGCCCTATTTTCAAAGAGTTACTTGCCTTGCCATAATGTTTTCCTCCTTCTATTTCAAAATGAAAAAAGGACCACCCCCCACAACAAAAAAAAGAAAAAAGTAACCAAAAGAAAGGAAAAATAAAAACAGAAAAAAAGGAAAAAAAAAAAAAAAAAAACAATTTAGCCAAGTAAAAAATTAAAACCCCAAAAAAGAGAGAATTGTAAAGTTTTCCCCAAGCCAATCATCCCAAAATTTCAATCCCACAGCCAATACTCAATCCATTTCTTCTGCCCACCCCACCCCCCACCCCCCTTTTTTTAATGATCGGGCTGGGTTTTGCTTTAGTCAATCCCACTCGTCACTAATTTAGTATTGCAAAACTATTTTCCACCAATAAAATGCTTAAGCCTTACCAAATACACAGAACTCTGATTTTACAATATATATGTATTTAATAATCTTTTTTCAATTCTTAACATCTAAACAAAATCCATCTCCCCATATATATAATTATATTAATATATATATTATATATATAATATATATTATAATATAATAAATCACTAAATTTCCATTTTGGTCAAAGTTTATTAAACCCCTCCCAATCCTAAATTTTTGTATTCATTCCAAAAAAAACCAAACCAACTACTATTTTGGCCTTATTTGGAAATTTCTTATTTCCAGGGTTAATTAAATATTTACCCAGGGCATTTGGTTTATTAATTATTTGGAAGTCTCATAACTTAAAAATTAGGGGTAAGCAGGCCATTTTTTGGGGACTTATTGGAGGGGACCCTTCAAAATGGAACCTTCCTTCATTTTTCCTTTTGAAATGGACCTTGGATTGTGGGCCCGTTGGAATCCCCAAGGTCAAATGGTTCTAAAAAAACCCCAGTTTAAACCTCCAACCATTCAATTTCCTCTCTTAATTCATATCTTCCTTCTCTTTCTTCCTTCTCTCTTTTTTCTCATCCAGGTTTTCTTTTTTTTTCTGTTTTATTCCTTGGGCCCACCATTTCCAAACTAAACTTTTTTGAAAAAACCCAATAATGTTACCCCTGGGCCTCTTGCCTTATATTTTACAAGCACCACTTTTCAGGTTTGTTGTAAATATATATATTATATATTAATAAAGTCATCCACCAGGACACGTTGTGTTTCGGGTATAGTGTGTGTTTTCACGGCCTCTTCCAGTGTGGGGCCAAAGGGGAAAACACAAAGTTTTATTCCTTTGGGGGCTAGGGGGTCCAAAACTCTTTTTCAAGTCCAACCCAATTTGAAACAGGAGTGTGGGAACCACAATAAGTTCCCAATTCCTCTTAAGTGGGAAGAAGGGTTATTAAATTTCAAAAGGTTTCCCCTTTCCCTCCTAGGGGGGGACGTTGGGTTAAAAAAAAAGGGGCTCAGTCTGCTGTAACTAATTTAACCCCATAGCTTGGAAGAGAAAAAAGGGAAAAATAGGTTTTTATTCATAACCCCCAAAAAAAAATTTCAAGGGGATTATTTGTGCTACCAATTGAAATGGGGGCGGCAGCCGTGTTGTTCGGGAATTTGGGGGGACCCCTCTTTGATTCACTGTGACATTTTTCTTTGAATGATAAACTATTACACAAAAACAACAATCGTAAAACAAAATATTTTGGGTTTATTTTAATTAATCTCTTACTTTTGGGGTTCCTTTCTCTCAAACCCAACTTTAAGGCCCTTTTAAAAAATTTTACACTTACTTTGGTTCCTTCTCGGGGGGCTTTTAGAATTGATGACTTCTGAACATTTTAAAATTAACCCATGAAAATATCCAATTAATGGCCATTTAAAATTCAAAATTTAAACCTTATTTTAAAGCTCCCAAGCTCACTTTTATCTCTAAATTTCTTTTTCTTTTTAAATATTTTCTTTTTTTGTTTAGGGTATATCAAACCATTTGTGGGGTTATTTAATGCTATAAAAACAAATTTCCTTGTAGAAAACAAGGTAAAGTTGGGGGTTAACTTAATTTTTGGAACTCAAATTTTTTTAAAATTAGTGTGGGGGGTGAAATTTAGGGGAAGCCACCAAACTTTTAATTAGGGGAACTGAGGGCCAATTCTAGGGGGGGGGCCAGTGGGACTGGGCCCCCCCCCCCCCAAGTTTGTTTAGGGGTTTTTAACATGTTTTTTGATTTTCAGGGGTTTTCCCTTTTTCTCCTAAACCCCAAAAGGTTAAAGAAACCCCCAGTCTTTCCCCTTTAAACTTAATTACTAAATAAGGGGCGGGAGGGAAAAGATTTATTAGGCCCCCAAAACTTAATTGTTGAACTGTAGGTTTTTCAAAAAATTTCCCCCAGGATGGAAACTTCGGGTTTCGGGGAAAACAAACCAAAGTCCATTTTTTTTCCATTATGACCCTCAAAAACCCAATTTTGACCATTGCGCCCCTCCCAACCCCAAAAAAAAAAAACCCATAAGAGGGAGGGTGGAGGGGAAAAGGGTTTTATTAAAACTTCCTGAAGGATAATTAAGTCTTCCCCAAAAAGAGTGAAATGTATATAGCTGGGACTGGTGGTTTTAAAGGTCCTTCTTATTTCATGGTTCCCTTCCCCCCAAACCAGGTTTCAAAACATGTTAAAGGATTTTTACCAACCTTTTATCCCCATTTAAGGCCTTTCCCAATTTTTAATATCTTGAAGGTTAAGAAGTGGACTTCTTTTTTCTAAGTTAATTTTCCCCAAATGTTTCCCCCAAAAAAAACCCAAATTTCATATGGTAGGGTTTTAAAAAAGGTTATATTAATTTAAAAAAAAATTATTTTTTGCAAATTTGTGGTTTAAGCTCCAGTCTTTAGAACACGCCTAGGGAATTCAACCAGTTTCCTACTTTGGATAACCGGGTTCCCGGGCAAAACTTGGAGGTGGCCATTGGGGATAGTTATTAGATTGGGGTTAAAATCTGGATTTCAGTTGGCCATAAAATAGGGAGGCTGATGGACGTAAAACTCATTTGGGGAACCCGGGGGGGCTCCAAACCTCAGCCAAAAAAACCCCCCAAATCTCCCCTGGTTATCGCCCATTTAGTCAAAAAAGGGATAGGACTTTTTTCCCGCTGTCCAAAAGAAACTAATTATTTCAACAATAAACCCACTTCTGCGGAATTTAACTCTTGGCCTTTAAAAAGCATATTTCATTGGCCCATCTTCAATTGGGATCTTTATTTTTTTAACTAAACTCTCCAGTTACATGGATTTTTTTAATTTCATTCTCAGGATCTTTCTCTTATTTGTTCTCTTAACTTATTTACAATTTCTTTTTTAGAACTTTTATTTTTATATTTTATGTGATTATTTTTGCCAATGCTTTACCCGGGTTGGGGGGGTATACTTTTGGTCTTTTTTCTTTCAAGGTTTTCCCAAAAAAAACCCCCACCCACCTGGCTAACCCACCTACCCTGATTTTTTTTTTGGGGGAAACTTCTTTCTCCCCTAGTTCCAAGTTATTTAGGAAATTAGTGTTCTTGCCTCATTCAATGGACTCTGTAGTAAACTATATTTATTTATATATTTAATAATATTAATTTTATAAAATATTATACCAAGGAAAAAATTAATTTGGGGGGGATGGGGAAAAAAAAAAATTGGGGGAAAAAGGCCAAAATTTATTTTGAAAAAAAAAAAATGAAAAAATAATAGTTTTTCATTATTTAATTATTGGGATTTTTCCAACTATTAAAAGGGGGGCTTTTTTCATCCCAAACAAAATTTGTTCAAAATAGTAATTTTTTGGAATTTGGGGATTGAAGGAACTGTTATAGATTAAACATGGTTATATGAAATAAATTATTATTTTCAATTAACTTGAATTTTCATTTTTTCATTTATACTCTTTGGACCACATGTTAAGAATAATTGGGTAAATTCCCAAATTTTTTAAAATTAGTTTCAGCCCAAAAAATTTTAAAAAACAGGACCCACATGGATTTCTGTATATATTAATGGAATAGTTTGTTAAAAATGCTCTTTCTTGTTGTTTCCGCTTTTGTCCCGTCCATTACCTTCAGCTGAGATAACAGTTGTAATATCTGTGTTTCTAGGAATTTCAAAGTTGGTCACTTCCTAGCATTTTCTAACCTTCGATCAAGAGTGTTAGTATCTTCTTACCAGTTTTTATTTGGGTGTACCAAAAATTATAAGGAAATTAGCAACCATAAGCGGATTTCAAATTCCCTTAATAATAAAACAAGAATTCTTTGTTTTCCAACCCGAGTTCTTTCCATCAAAGATACCCACGGAAGAAGAAACATTTTAATTAGAAGAAACCACAAATAATCATTAATGAAGGGGGTTTGGGGGGGGGTTTAAAAATTTGTTGATTTTCCACCCAGGGATTTAGGGTACAGTGTCATGTTGGAAACTTGACCTTGAGTTTGTAACATGGATAGCTTGGGAAATTCCTTCCATTTGCATCGTTCTGGTTTTGAGTTGAAAAAGTTTAAGATTATATTGCCTCCTGATCTGGGGGTAAATCCACAAATTTTTTTTTTCTTTTTGCTCCCATTTTCAACCCATTTTATGCATTTACCTGTGTTTCTCTTAAAATAGTTTTTTCTTCCTGTGATAATTAAGGGGAGGGACTCAGGTAATAAAAAAAAAAAAAAACCCCCAAAAAAAAAAAGAGAAAAAAAAAAAGGGAAAAAAAGGGAAAAGGAAAAAAAAAGGGGGAAAGGAGAAAATTTCTTGGGGTTTTAAGGGGGGGGATTTTTGGGGGTATGGTGGGGGGGGGGGGGGAAATTTTCCCACTTATAGGTTGCTTTTTACTTCCTATTCATATGTCGTTTTCTTTTTATTTGATGCAATAATTTATAAACTTCAAAACAACAATGTGTATTTTATATTTTCTTTTGAAAACAGATACTACACTTTGGTTTTAGGGTAGAGTGTACAGGTACTCAACTTTGATCTGAGGGCTGAAGCACTCATCCATATATAAATAACCATACAGAATTACTTGCCCTTCTTTTCAACTTAGTATGGTTATTCATATGAGAGATTCTATTTTGTTTATACTTGTAGGAATAATTTAATGTTATTCCAATATATCTATTTTCAAAATCATAAATTTATCTCTAGGTAATATAATATAGATAAATGTGTAAATTATCTTAAATGAATAATTAATCAATATAACTGGATTTTAAATTATTTAAAGATTATCTTCTTAATTTACACATAATGCACCATCTATATTATGCATCCAAAAATGATGAAGCAAATTTTATTGAATTTTCTTTGAAAAAAACTTATTTTTCATGATTTTATGGCATGTCAACTCAAGAGAAGGAACAACCAAAAAGCAGAGTCAATAGAATCACAGAATACTAGAACCAGCTAAGAAGAAATAAGTATACATCCACGTGTTACTATATAAAGATACTATCAAGATGATATAATACATAAGATACGTCAATTTAAAGAAGGCTATCTAACAATTGACTATAAAAATTTAATTACAATTTTATGCTTTCAAGCTATTTTTCAGCCAGGATCTTCAAAGTGGGTGGAAGTCACATCCATAGCGGGATCAGGGGTTAAAAGTATTATGTTAACAGGAGCCAGGGATGTCCAAAATCATGCATTAAAAAAACACCTCTTCTGACCCACTTATTATACACCTACCATATCTTAAGAAGATTATTAGAAAAATAAGTGAATTAGTAAAATATGAATTGAACCTTTATGGTTGAACTACAAGACTATTTGATAAAGTGAACTATTCTTTTCTATCATGATAGAAACATGCTTGAAGTTATTTTTTATGAAAAAAGGGAAATAACTCATGCGAACAAAAGTTGTCTTAAACCATTATTATAAAAATGTTCAGTGAAAATCAAAGCAAACTCCAAATCAGTTGTGACCAAGATCAAGATAATAAGAATAATTTTACCATTTCTGAAGAAAAGATAGAACAGAATTGTTGCTAATCTTTTGAGAGGATGATAAAAAAAAAGTGCTTTTCTCAAATATTATTACTCTTCAGTTTTTTGTTTGTTGCTTTTTTTAATTTCTTTTAACTTCTTTTTTATTTAGGTGACATCACACATGAATCTCAATTTTTCTTTTGACAGAAAAGGAGAAAAAATCATGAAAAACTGATAAAATGAAAGAAACAGAAAAGTAGATAGACAAAAAATGAATATGTGCCACAGCATAGTGAAGTAATCAAGTTTTGTTCGTCCACACCAGAAAGATGAAGAAAAATGTGTGGTAAAAAATCTATGGCATTTAGAGAAAAAGAAAATCTACCAGGACTAAGTATAAATACAACCTCTGAACATTGGATTCAAAAGAAGAGATATCCTTTTTTTTTGTTATTTACCGGGATATAGTAGCACAAATAAACATAACAGTTTAGTCAAATAATTAATACATTATTGGTTATATTTTAATATGTTATTTCAGGGATAGGGTAATGACTTACAAATAGCCAGTTTAGCTCAGTGGTAGAGCATCCGCCTAGGAACCACCAAGGCTCTGGATTTCTATCTTTCCCTTACTCTTTCTTTCTGTATAGCATGCCCTTTTTCCTCCCTTTCTTTCTTTATGATAAAAGCAGAATGGTCATTTTATTTAGCTGAGTTGCAACGCTCTCATAAGAAATAAGAATTTTGGCAGATAAGCAACAATAGATAACCAGGATTTACATTTTTTGCCATTTCATCTTGGATATTTGTACGGCCTCATTTATAACCAGAGGTGTTGCAAGATGATAACAGTTGTATAAATAAAGAACACTAATATTAAATTGTAGGACTATTATTATTATTATTATTATTACTACTACTCATTTTTACTGGTATTTCCTCTCCTCTTAATTCATATTTGCTTTTTACTGGAACTAACTCGGATTGTTATTTGACAATAGTAACCCTATTGTCAAAAGTACAGATTGGAAATGATGATAAAATTCTCTTTGAGAGATTTTAACTCCCATCCTCAGAGAAGTCTGCTTAAATACACCAGCTGCTCTATCAACTAAGCTATGAAAATCTATTATTTATAATTGTTATTAATAATTCTAATGTAATAAACAATAACAACAAAGAGAAGATTGAGAAATAGAATAAGGGATGGGTTTAAAAGGTTTGATTTTGAACTTTTGCAAACCAATGCCCCCTCCCCCCCTCCTCCCTATAGAACAGCTGGTACATTTCACCAAACTTATGAGACAAAAAAGATTCTCATTTCTTATTGGTTCTGATCCATGCTGTTACTCACTATCAAAGAATTTCAACCAAAAAGAGTTTCAATTATACAAAAGAAAAAAATAATAAATAAAACCTTAAAGAATAAAAAAAATTACTATTCAAAATTAATAAGAATAATGAATGATAGTTTTCTGTATTTTTTTAGTTTTAGCTTTTTTAGATTTTCAACTAAGGGATTCTAGAGAGAAAAGCACATGTATAGATTCTTCTTTATTCTGAATCTTTGCAATTTGACAGATGAAAAATAAATAAAACAGTTAAAATGTGTCAATGAAAAGAAAGATAAGAAAATTATTAAAGAATTAATAATTTAATTAAAAATGTGTGGAATGTGTTTTTAGTTGTTTCATGTTGTTTAGAACAAAGTTATCAAACTCTGAAAAAGTCTTTGTTCCTTTAAGAGTTTCGTGAAGATTTCAAATGAATATGTACAAACTTATACTTAAAACATTTTTCTGGTTGGTGGATTTTATGGCAGTCAACTCTTATTGGGTTATTAAGGGCCAAGATAGCTCAGTCGGTAGAGTGTTTGGCTAGAAAACCACAAAGGTGCCTAGTTTGAAGCGGCCCTCGTGACTCAGCGTTTGTGTAGCACAGGGATCTGTGTGGTAAAGGAGCTGCATGGTAGGTGCAGTGCTCCAACCTCAGACACAAAAAACAATCTCCTTGTCTAGCACTATTGAAAAGGGTATAGACTCCCTAGCTGATTGGCTGATACCGACTTTAGGCCACCCCGACGACTTTACTTTACTTATGCTGAAGTCATTGTTTTATCATTCTGATGGTTAGTGAAAATATTTTTTAAACTATTTTTAAAAACACATTTTTTAACTTATTTGCTTCAATTAAATAGATAGGATACTAAAAAGTACTTCCATATCGAGTCAGGTGTCCCTGGATTATTAGCAATGAAGGGGTACTCCACACTTCCCAGCATTGAACTACACCATGAGATGCAGTTTAATGTCAAACCCAGGACACTAAAGACCCTCAAACATTTTCTGTGATGATTTCAAATTGATATGTACAAACTGTACATTTATTTCTTATTTAATTAACTTAGATTCCCTTTTAATAAATTGGCCACTAATCAGGGTTACAATGACTGTTTGGTTTGTTTGTTTAATGGCATATCAACATCATAGGTTATTTTAATGCCAGAGCCATCTTTATCGAACAGTAGTGATACTATTTAAACCATAACAGGGGGATGAGGTGTCTTATACTTTTCCCAAGAATATTAATCTGAAAGTGAATGTAATAGTATAACTGGAGTTCAGACTTACTCGTTATAATGTCGCAGTCCAGCACATTAACCACTAAACCATGGTACTCCTCAGGGACACACTGAGATTAATAATTAGGGATGACTGGAGATGGAAATTTATATTTTTGGATGAAGCTTTGTCACATTTCTTTCAATGTCTTCCACATCTCTCTCTCTCTCTCTCTCTCTCTCTATATATATATATATATGGAGGCGCGTTAGGGCTAATGTTTAGAGTCGTAGGAAATGGACTCGTCAACCAGAGTTCAATTCCTCGATGAAGCTGTTTGCATTTCACATGGGAAGGGTATGAATTCAATTCTCCTTCCAGCTATGGGTAAATAGCAAAGCAGACTGGGCTCTTTAACAATGGCTAGGTAACCAGTCTAGGAGAAGGAAAACTCTGAATTCAAACCTGTTAAACTCTGCTTAAGAAATTGACCTTGTGTCACATCCTGCTCGTGTGGAGGGGTTGGTAAATATATATATATATATATATATACATATATATATATATATATATGTATGTATGTATAAAGTTATCCACAGACACCGTGTTTGTATTTAAGGACCTTCGACATTAAAAAAGTGTGCGCGGGGGGGCATTTCAACTCCCCTTTTGCACTCAAATGCTTGGAATGAGACATCTTTGATCAGAAAAAACTCTATTGAAAATCAAATAGTTTTCTTTTCATGGTGACCTTTGATTAATAAAAAGTTTTCAGAAGTGATTATTGTTCACATATTTATCAGGTGGGTTGAATTGATCAAATTATTAATGCTGAAGAGACTGACACTAAAATCTTATGTTTATTTTAGCAATAGAGTGAGATATCTTAGCTACCACATTTTCTTTTCTATCGCTGAATAAATCTTGTTTATATTCATTAACACACTTCTATATGATAGATTCATCTATTTCAATCTATTGCATTTAAAGTATTGAGTTTTGGGTCCAAGCTGTATAGAACTTACTGTGCCCAACAAACCTGAACCCTTCATTATCATCTATGCATGTAAAGATGATCCCTTCAGCATGATAATAAATACTAGTGTACTATATAAAGTATTGTTTATTAGTAAATAAATACTAGTGTACTTCAACACATTGTCAGCATGATAATAAATACTAGTGTACTTATTCTGGAATCTGATGGTTTCTTTGAATGCATTTAAAGAATAATATAAGTATTGTTTATTAGTAAAATAAATTATATAATACAGTAATATAAATATAATATATATAAAGTATTGTTATTAGTAAATAAATACTAGTGTACTTCAAACACATTTCAGCATGATAATAAAATACTAGTGACTTATTCTGGAATCTGATGGTTTCTTTGAATGCATTTTGACCTGCTGTTTGGTTACCTATTTTAGGGCCTACCCTTGCGTCCATACATAAACCACCTCACATGATGTACTACACCCAAGGAGATGTACTTAAATGTTGGGGATAATGGTTAGATACATTCAGTATTACATTCATTGATTCGGTTGTCAAAGCAGACTCCAACATTCAGACCAGTAATATCCGTTGGATTCTGGAACGTAGAATGTTCAATATACTAGTACATCAATAAGGGTTCACACTAACAATAAAGTACTTTGCAACAGAGTGCTAAAGAATTAAGATATTCTTGTAATGATCTGCTTATTGCTCTAAACAGCAGTACACAAGTAGTCTTGGACCAGTTTATTTACTCTCTGAGAAAAGGTAACATAGGCTTGTCCACAACAATATCAAAATTATTTTACTGAATTCACACACACTTACGTGTTGCATTTGAGCCCATTCTGAGAAAATCTGAGCCTATAATTGGAATTGAAATATTTATTCTAAAGTCACGAATCAAATGTGATGGGAGGAGAGTTTTTGGCTAAATATTTTCAGCAGCATTAATTGAAACATTGGAAGCCAACGGTTTTAGGAAAGACTATCTACATCTTCAGTCTGAAGCAAAGATAATAACTGCACAACATATGATTAATGAGATTGTAAAATATGACAGCCTGTCATTTCCTGATTGCGACTTATTTCATCAAAGATGTTTTATAGCTCTATTCCTGATTGTATCCTTGATTTTATCTTCCAAACTCAGAAAGTCAATAGAAAAACACCCATCACCACTAATATATACTTGTATACATGAAATACTCATGTTTATAAATATGCATATATATGTATATATATGTTAAATGTCTGTATGCAGGTTTATGTGTAGGTATGCGTGTTCATATATATCTTCACACACACATGATTTTATTTATACATTTATCTATCTCAAATTGTCTGTGTGTGTGTGTGTATATATATATATATATATACATATGTACATTTATCTATATCAATTTGTATGTGTGTTTGTATATATATATATATATATATATATGTGTACATTTATCTATATCGATTTCTATGTGTGTTTATGTGTGTGTATATATATATATATATATACATACACACACACACACACATTTATTATAAACACATTGATATAGAGCAAAAACTTAGATTGATTTTAGTTTCCATCTTACTAACACACACAAATCTATAAAACCAAAATTAATGCCCAAATATATAAACATATGTATCTATCTCTATAGATAGAAAAAGAAAGATGTATTTTTATATTGCAAGCTTGACACACAGACTCACACACGTGGTGTATGGTGTAATGGTTATCATCATAGGAAATGGACTTGTTGACACAAGTTCAAATCCTGGATGAGGATGTTTGCATTTTACAGAGCGCTTATATCCTTGGAAAAAGTGTGCATCCAACTATTCTCCCATCAGCTATGAATAAATAAGCATGCAGACTAGGCTCATTAACCATTGGTATGGTAATCAGTCAACTGGTTTAAACACTGCTTAAGAAATTGACCTTGTGTCACATCCTGCTCGTGGTGAAAGGGTTGGTAGGGGGGGGGTGAAAATAAGATTACTGTTTGATGGCAGCAATTTTGGATGTCTCAATTGAAAGTCTAGAATTTCATAAGATGAAACTAGTGTTCAGTATCATAATATATGGGTATACCAGATGCAAAATACACCAGAGAAAGGTTTAAGAATATCTTGGATAAGACACCTATATATTAATACATCTGTTCCTTAAAAGTATGACAGTTATCATCTTGCTATATGCTATGGTTAAAGATGAGACCATCCAAATCATCCAAGATGAAATGCAAAAAATGTAAATCCTGATTATCTGGTTTGCTTATCTGCCAATTCTTATTTCTTACCTTATTTCATGACCTCAGCTAAATAATGGACCTTTCCATTTTTATTATAAAGGAAGGGAAGAAAAAGGACATGGTTCACAGAAAAAATATGAGAAAGAAAAAGAATAGGGGAAAGATACAGAGAGGGGGGTGAGTGCACTGAAGCGATAACACAAATCTGTTTCAATTGAACATAATGAAGAGAGGAAAGAAAGAAAGAAAAAGAGTAAGAGAGAGTTAAATCAAGATTTTTATACTTTTTACATATTGAACAATTAGCAATAACTCTTAAATAAACATATTAAATGTAATAATTGAAATATCATACTGTGGTATATTCACAGGTTCTGCTAGTTTTGATTTAAAAAAAACAAAGATGCATATATTTACTTAACCCCTCCATGCAAGCAGGATGCGACACTAGATCAATTTCTTGAGCGGAGTTTTACAGGTTTGAATTCAGAGTTTTCCTTCTCCTAGACAGGTTGCTTAAGCAGGGTTAAAGAGCCTAGTCTTCCCAATTATTTACCCATAGATGGAAGGAGAAGAGTTGGATTCATACCTTTCCTAAGAACATCAGCATTATGTGACATGCAAACAGCCTCGTCCAGGATTTGAACTCATCTTGTCATGTCCATTTCCTCCAGTGGTAACCGTTACACTACACACCTCCAACAAAAATGGACATCCTTGTTTAAGTAATTTGGGAAATAATAATAAAAAAAATAGTTAATGTCAAAACAGAGAGATAAAGAAGAGTTATATACTGTCTGGATATCTACTTTGGTCATTTTATTTGAGCGAATAATACATGGATAAAACCTTTGCAAGAAAATGTCAAGTATTGCAGATTTTGTATGAGAAATCAAACAAAGCTAGAACAAAAAGCCCTATAGAAAAAAAACAAACAAACAAATAACGCAACCACCTACAGCTAAAGAAAATATCTAGAATATTAGAAAGAAAGCAATAAATTCCTTCTATCTATGTTCTCGATGGCATGAGGTCAGAAAAGATGGTCGAAAAAGAGAAGAATTGCAAGGTCAAATAGCTTTGCAAAGATCAATTGGTGTTAAAGATGTTTTGTGTCAGACAACGTTGGGCCTCAGACAGTGTCAACAAAGCATAAGAGCAAAATCAATGAAAACTAGTTTCCGGGTTCAGCAAAGACCTGGGGGTCATTGAATTGCCTTAACGGAAAGGCTGCTTTGTTAGGATAATGGCCCCTTAATAATATTCCACCAGTTATTTGCAGAGGTAGGTTGTTTAGGTAAGATAATAGCACCTCTTTATCATATATTATTTGCTGAGAGGATGAATCTGGGAAAGATAATGGTTTCTTTAGAACTTTTGCAGATTATTTGTTGTCAAAAGGTGTCTTTTCTATCATAAAAATGTTTATAAATAAAAGGATTTTTTTTTGGCACATCATGGAAAATGCTAATCTCATCGACAGCCATAAATGATTATGAGAGTAAGGTAGCTTCTGTTTTTTATTGCATATTCCTGATATGCAAAGTGCTTTTTGGACACCATTAAACAATAAAACAGTGATGCAGATAGCTATTTGATTTAGTGCATCCTGGGACGCACATATTTGCTTTGAATGAGTCCCCGGGAAAACTTATGGGTCCTAACTAAAGTTTCTAATGTAAATGCATTTCAATAATCTCTTAGAAATGAATTACACAGGATAGGTTACAAGGTAGGAGGTAGACAGCTTTAGTTGTTTCTCCAGATCATGAATAAAAACCCTATAATCTATTAAGATTATAGGGTTTTTTATTTATGATCTGGGGAAACAACTAAAGTAGGTTACCTCCTACCTTCAGAGAATAAACAAATTTGTCTTTATCTATTAATCCCCAACTATACATTAAATAGCATCAATACTGTTCATCTAAAAGCATGTCTTTAGCATTAAATAACCCATGAAGGTTGATCTGGCATTTAAAAAAGCTTAGCTTTGTCAGTCACAGATTTGTGGTGTACACAGTGAGGATTAAACTCATGATGAAGGAATACTGAACTATTACACTGATGTAGTTAAAAATATATTTAGCTAAATCTCTGCTACTTTAAATACCATGTTTCCTGAAAATAAGACCTAGCATGATTTTTCAGGATGATTTTAATATAAGCCCTCCCCACCCCCTTAAAATAAGTCCTAGTGGAAAGCAGCAGATGAAGATGAAGGAAATATTCTTCACAATCAAATCATGCAATGCAAACACCAAATATCCTCTGAAAATAAGCCCTAGTGATATATATCAGAATGAAAATATAAGCCCAGAGATGCTGATGAGGTATGTGTCCTGCATCCCTGATGCACAAAAATCTAAAAGGATGCAGTAAAATCATATCTATGCATCCCAGTGTCATTCTTTTTTCTTCCCTCACCATTTCAAGCTAACTGTAAATACATTTCAATAGTTTCTTAGAAATTAATTACACAGAATAGATTACAAGGTAGGAGTTAGATGGCTTTAGTTGAGACCCATAGATTTTCCTGTGGACTCATTCAAAGCAAATATGCATGTCCCAGGATGCACTAAATCAGCATCACTGTAAGCCATGTCTTATTTTCAGGGAAACATGGTAATTTCTGAGGGGATATATTTCTAATCTTATAAACAATACTACTTATAAGGATCCTGGTCATACTGAATGGGACAGCTACTGATATAATTTGGGTTCATTTCAAATTTACATTTCTCATCTTTCTCCAGTGGCAGGTTTGCTGACATTTTATGGAAAAAGCTATCTATCATTTCAAACAAAGAATTTTATCATTTTCTTTTTCAAATGATACATCTTAAATGTTTTTGTTTTTTCTTTTTTTTCTGGGGGTGAATTTCCATCTATATAAAAAAATAAGTTTTGCACTCAGGGAATATCCGAAAATGTACAACTTACTCCCCTCCCCCTCACTATTGTTGTATTATTTATTCAAGTGAACATGTAAATAAACAGAATGCATAAAACATCCACTTTACAATTCCCAATGTAAATTCTTCGTTTATAGTGAAAATCACAACCATTTTCAAAACCCTTGATCCCCAATTTCTCTCTCAGCCAAAATTATTAAAGTAATTCACATACAAGAATTTTCCTCCAATATTCGCAGTTATTTTCAAACATCCTATGATGTCAGATGAACACGAAGTCTAATTTACGTGGGGAGCCACACTCAAATCGAAGCTCATACAGTAGCCAGTGTTAAAAATTGTGAGTATCCCCTCGGCATTCCACTTCTGAAACACCACAGGCACTGGGCAATAAACCCAGCCCTGCCCCTTTTAGATGAGGGGGCAGGTGATGCCTGGAGAGATGGCTCCCTGGGTTTCACATAAGTATTATAAAACTTACTGGTTCAATGTCCGAAGACACAGTATCTGAAGGCCTGATAAGAATATGCTGCTGTCGAAGCATCTTCAAAAATATTCTCACTTTATGTTTAAAATCTTTCTCTTTGGATGGATTTATTGAAAAAATAATTGAGATTTTAATATTAATTCTGTTGTGTTGTAATAGTTCGCAAATTAGTTTCACAGATCCATTACTACTGAAAAAACGAGTTTGATCCTTTCTGGATGCCACACACTTGTGACATTGTGTCAAATCCTACCAGTAGGATAATTTCTTTTTTTAAATATTAATTCTTCTGAAATTATAGCAATTTTATATCAAAATCTGACTACTTATGATATTTCTTAAAGAAATATTTTCTTGCATTTGCAATTTAGAGAGTCTTTGGTGGTGCAATAATCCTTGGTGAGCCAAGTTCAAATTCCAAGAAAAGTTGTATGCATTCACTTCTTGCTAATGCCCTCATGAAAGGTAATAATCCCAGTTATATGTAAACAGTAGGGTCAACTTGACACTCTAGCCTTGATATGGCAACTAGTATAGAAGAAGAAACCTGAATTCAAATGCCCTACTAATATTTCATGGGACATTGTGTCAGTGAAAGATCCATTACTCCCAATTATATATATATATATATATATATATACAAACCAACCCCTCCATATGAGCAGGATGTAACACATGGTCAATTTTTTAAGTGTAGTTTAACAAGTTTGAATTCAGAGTTTTTTTTCTCCTAAACTAGTTGCCCAACTAAAGTTAAAGAGCCCAGTCTGCACTACTATTTACCCATAATTGGAGGGAGAATAGTAGGATTTATACTTTTCCCACAGGGTATTAGCACTATGTGAAATGCAAACAGCCTCATTCAGGATTTTTACTCATGTCACTAAGTCCATTTCCTACAGTAATGACCAACACACTGCCATCTATTAACCTCAGAACTCAGAGGTGATTTTTTCAGTGTAAATAAGTAACACATGTGAAAGCCGCAGCCAATGGCTTATGTCAGGATCACAGTGATGGGAGAGCTGCTGTGAGCAGCTTAAAGTAGGCATGGAGTAAAAATAACAATGATTAAAATGGCAAAGCAAAATAAATTCAAAAGCCTAAGTATAATAATATCAAAGTTATGAATAGATTTAAATTAGTTTGTTTGGTTTCTTTATTCAATGGCAAATCAACCTTCATGGGTTATTTAATGCCAAAGCCATCCTTGTAGTTGGTGTTTTGTTGTCCAGAGAATAAGCCTCAAATCTAAAATAAAACTTATCAGTTTGAAGAAAGAGTTAACATTCCTAGCTGAAGAAATGAACAAAATTTCTAACTAAAAGAACATAGGTAGGCATTTGAATCTAATCAAAAGATGTAATACCAGGAATAAAAGAAATTGGTACCATGGAGAAAGTGATAATTATCACAAAGATAAAATCTGTCATAAAAAAAATAGAATAAACTCTTCAAAAATGAGTGAAAGACGGAAAAAAAATGTTCAGTTTTATGAAGCTTTTCTTTTTTTAATTTTACCATTAATGCTGATAATCTTATTGCGTTAGCCATTTTAACAATAAAAAAAGAAGAATGAAGAAGAAAAATTCAGTAAATATATTGAATTTTACATGATTTCAAAAGAAATTGGCAAAGTTCTTTTTTTTTCTGTGAATTAATTAGTATTCTTAACAATTTAAAATCTGCTTAATTCTTAAATCGAAAAATCTTTGGTAAGAAATAAGTTAGTGTTTGAGTATGTCTATCTATATATCCACACTATGTTTTACTTACTACAGCACAAAGCTGAATGTAGTAAGATGACTGATTATATATATATATATATATATATATATATATATATAAAAGAAAACCAGTGTTCCAAAAGGATGAATTTATTTTGATGTTGACCTCAGTGCTTAGACATTTCAGTTTATGTAAACCTTCCTCAGGACAATATTATCGAAAGAAAAAAATAATTTTGTTCAAACAGTGATGACTTGAATTGAAAATTGTATGGAGTATATATATATATATATATATATATATATATATACATATATATATATACACAGATGCTGATAGGTAGGCGCCTGCATCCCTGATGCATAAAAATCTTAGTGTAGTAAGGATTATAAATCCAGAAAGAGTAAATAAATATAAAAATTTAATTACTTCAGGATTCACAATTCAAAAGACGTGTAAAAGTGCTCAATAAAAAGAGCTAAATATATGATTAAAAACCAAATGGTCAAATATCAGACCAACACAAGTTTCATACAGTTAATAAATCTTCAGGGTCTGAAGATTCACCACCTGTGTTTAACTTGGGTCAGTCTGATTTTGGACCATTTGGTTTTTATATATATATATATATATATATATATATATATATATATATATATAAACACACACTAAATAAAGAATACATATATGATAATGCCTATATAACTCATCCTACCCCCAATTATTGTGGATGCACTTTCTAAATGAGTTATTTTTTATAACTTTTCTTCTCCTCTCCTTTCTCTTTTTTTTTTTTTACTTGAACTTTTTCATTTATCTTCTTCCTTCTTGTTTTTCTCTTTCTCTTCTCCTATTCTTATTCTTTTCTCTTTTCTTTTTCTCATTGTCCTTTTTGAAAAATCCACTTTTATGCATAATCTATATTTCATCATTGTTTTTGTTTTTACAATTGAAACTTCTTTCATTTTCTCATCTCCCCTCCCCCCTTTTCTTATTTCTCTTTCTTCTTCCTTTCCACCCCCCCCCCGAGATTCTTCATATGATTTTCTTTTATCATTCAAATCAGGAGTGATTGACTGCTGGTTAGAAAGGGAAATTTTTCATCATTTTCTATATAGATGTATTCAAATTTGAAATAAGCAATGAGAAGAAAAATGGACATTTTTAAAGGCCATTGCTTTTAAGAAGAGAAAATTACAAATACTTTTCCACTTTCTTTCTTTTCTTCAATTCTTTTCTCAGTCTTGGAGAATTTTTTGGATGAGTGCTTGTCAGCTGCAAGCAGCAGCAGCCAAAGCAGCAAAATATCTTTGTGGTTAAATGACAGCTGAAAATCAAAGATTTTTACAAAAGAAAGCACCTGCTTCAGAAAGATAATTTACAATTCTACAATTCTGAATTCATTTTAATTTTTTCCCTTCTTTTCATAAATTTGTACATTATTTAAAAAGAAAATAAAACATTTAATTTATAAATTATATAACAATGTATTCTCAAGTTAGGGTATCTGGACAAGAACACACACACCTACATGCTTATATATATTTTCCTGAACTCCCACCATGCCACATTAACACAAGGTATTTTTTACATGGGGATCTTTTATGGGGTATCCAGTGAGGATCAAATTTGCCATTCAGTAGTAATGGATCTGCAAGATTAGCTTGCTAACCATTACACCCTGATATTTAGCTAGATTTATAAATAACGAGTACTAGACATTTATATCTAAGTAAGGTTAGCATAGATATAAAGTCAATAGCATATATATTTCCAATATTTTTCTTATTGTTGTTTTCAGAATTAGCATTGCAGATTTTAACTTTTATATTTAGTTTAATTTTTGAGGTTTTTCTAGTTAGAATTCTAGCTAAAACTCTCTTATCAAATAATATCAACTGTGATCCTATACCAGTCACAGAACTAAGTAATCATATCAAGTACCATGACTACGACATGTGTCTCTGGCTAGTTGCTTTGTTGATACCTTCTGACCCGCAGAACTAGGATTGTTGCAACTTGGTCAGAGCGTCTTTGTAAGGGGTTGAGAGATTAGTGGAAATAAACTGCTGTAGTTGCTGGCAACTCTAAGAATGAGATAACACACTGTTAATAATAACAATGGTTTTATTATCATATATAATGGATGAATAAGTTTTGCACACTAGGTTGGAGAGAGAAGACACGGTGAGGAGCTTTGTCTGACGTTTTGTTCTATGCTAATTATCATTGAGTGATTCAGCAAATGTGGACTTAGTTCTTTATCAGAGTAATTTTTCTTGTCTGCAAAGTCTATTTCTTCTAGTGGCAATTTTCTTATTTCAGCAATTCTGAAGAAGCTCCATGGTGTTGTGACAAGCTTCCTTCTGGCAATATGGTCTGACTGACTGTTTATAATTCAGAGCGTCTGTTTCATAGAACAAATTTTAACTATTTTTGTCATCGAGTGCTAACCACCAGCCCAAAATAAGGCAACCGCATTGATCTAACAGCTCTGAGAAACATATCAACTTTGGTCACTGCTGTGACCTTTTCTTCTATCTATAAACACAATAAGCACAATCAAAACTTATACAAGATTTTGATTTTTGCATTTTAACAAAACTATTTCCTTTAACAACCAAAAATAACTTCTACACTTCCTCTTTTTTTTTGTCTTCTTCAATTGGAAACAAATCTCATACATCTGTTTCAAAAAATTGAATTGCTTAATACCATTTCAGAACTGACAACACTAAATTTTAAGAGACATCTTTTATTTGTCTAATCACATTTTAAAAGGAAATTATGAAAGTCTTTACAATTAACCTTTATCTTTCCAAACAGTAATGCAATTATTACTTCTAGCATAGAAGGTGTTATTAGAGTTAAGAAAAATTCACTCTGAAGAATTTTTTGAATTCTATCCTACCTTTTTCAACTGACTAATAAATACTCAAAACTTCTGCAACTTCTGTAATTTAAAAAAAATATATCCTTGAACTTTCTATACCAAAGCTTTTCTTCCAATTTTTTAACAATTTAAACTTGAACTTTAATATTGAGAATTTAAGTTTTAAATTTTCAATATCAACAAATATTAGGTTTTGTTCTGGAAATTGATAAAACTTAATTAGTAAATACTTAATATGATTTGAGATAAAGGCATGAATGAAAATGTTTTCAGCTTCAGTAAATCATGTCCATATAAGGAAAAAGTTAAAAGATAAGCCAATAAGCAATGTAATATTTGACCAAAAAGACACAGGTAAATGTTGAATTCTGGATAAATAGTATAAATTTTCAAATCAGTATTGTCTCAAGTTCTAAGCTAAAATGATTCTTAACATTTTAAAAATCTCTTTTCTTATTGGTTAGACAATAATATTTCTCTATTGAGGAGGTGTACATTAAGAAAAAAGAAAAGATTACCAACACCTGGAAAAGGATTTTGTTTATCTGTTTTTGTTAACTGAAACTCACAAAATTCTTTTTTTCTGATTAATCTGATATCATGTTTCGTTTGGTGATGATTAAATTCAATTTCCTGTTATCTCTAAATCATGTTCTAACATAGATTTTATTAAAACAAAAGCTGAATCCACACCTCAAAAACAATTAGAATTAAAAAGCATTCATTGATAATGTCTTCAAGATGTTGCTAAAAATTTATGTTGGATTTGTAAACTTACTTCGTATTATCTAGATTTTTTTTTACTGTTGTCCTCATCTTTATTGTTATATACACAAACTTTCAGATGATGTGCTCTCCTGTAATCTTCTGGTGTTTCTTGTCAAAACTTAGGAACCTTCTTGTCAAACTCACAAGCCTTCACAGAACTTCAAACCGAACCCTTTATTTAATCCATTTCATTCTGTTAACCATAATCAGGTACAAGTGTTAAGCTATGTTAAGTGTTCTATGGTTGGTTGGTTGTTTTACAGCATATCAACCATTTTCAAGTCATTTTGATATTTGCTTACCTACAGTCATTTTGATATTTGTACCTGCTTTGCTGAAATGGTCACCCATATAAGTACTGAACAGGCTCAGTGCTGATTAACTTTGGTGATCAAGCGAGAACCGGTGCTTTCAACATAACTTGACATAAGCGCATTCTATGGTATTTCATGATAAACAGAATGAGAACTATCTACTCTAATGGATTAAATAAAAGGTTCAGCTGGAGGTTCCATGAAGGTTCATGATTACAACATGAAGGCTCTCAAATTCAACAAGAAGGTTCTTGAGTTTGACAAGAAATACTTGTAAAAGGCCAGAGAGCACATAGACCAAAATGTTGTGTATATAACAATAAAAATGAGGACAACAGTCCAAAAAATTTAGATAATACAAATTATCAAAGACCATTTTCCATTTCATTATTCTTGTTTATTTCTATTTTACTCGCCCCTGTTTTGATCAAATTCATAATCTTCAATTCTAACAAATACTTGAATAAAACTTCTAAGACAGATAAAAGATTCATAAGATAAGGATTTTTCTTCCTTATTAAATCAAGAACTTTTATTCAAATCAAAGATAATAAGGTTTCCATGTTTGACAAGAAACATCTGAAGAAAGCTGGAGTGCACTTTGGCTGAAATATTGTGTATATGACAATTAAGGTGATGATGACAGTCCTAAAAATCTAAATAATGCAAATTATCAAGCCTCATCTTAAAGGTCTTTCTTTCTTAATAAACTTTTATTTAAATGAGGAACTTTGAGTTTTTTCTCTGTGAAAAGCTTCATCACAAAAATTCAGACAAATAATACTTACTTAGCTTGAAGAAAAAATCATTACAAAAAAAAAAAAAAAAAAAAAAAAAAAAAAAAGAAAGAAAAAGAAAGAAAACCATAACAAACCTGGAACAATGATAAAACTGATGTGTGTCTTTGTTGTTATTCATATGTTGTTAGTCATGCAAGAAGAGAGGACAAGAAATGACAACAAGTTTAACTCATAAACACAGATCAACTTATCAACGACCATGAAGAAGAAAATATATAACAAGAACATAGGAAAAAAAAAATTCTCCTATATACATAAACAATACCTACACTATCTGTTGTGAAAGGAACATTAAAAAAAACAAAAAAAAACAAGCAAAAAAGAATTGAAAAATGTATTTCTTATATTGGTCAAGGCTTGCTCTCTTTCCTTATTTTAATTCTAGTGTTGATATTTTTGAATTTGTGGAGCAATTAAAAATTTGTTTCAGAATCAGAGTGTATGTTTTTTTTTTTTTTTTTTGTCTTTGGGAAAGAAAGAAAGAAAGTTAAAGAACAGAAGAAAAATTGTAATTGGAAGTTCTTGGAAACTTAACAGACAGAATAAATGAAAATATCTTATGATGCAAATTAATCATAATAATAATAATGACAACAGTTGTGTAGGCTGGTCGACAGACAGACAACAGTGAAGAAGTAAGACTTTATCTACCGAGAAAACGTCTTGTTTCTTGGCCTGCTAGACTGGAACCCAATCCTAGAATAGAGGGAATATTCTTCCTTTAGAATATCATCGCATGAAATGCAAAAGAAATTATTGTGAAAGACATTGGACAGAAAATTCTTGGTGGACTATGTGCACATCAAGGCAGCCAAGGAAGAAGCAAATTACAAGACCAGATAAAACATTGAACACACAAAAGCCTCAAGCAAAATAACAACAAAAATAGTGAATAGAAGAAGAATGATATCTATATGATATTTAAAGAGCCATATTGAGTCTCTGAGGAAGCAAGCAAGTGTGAAACAATACTTGAATGGCAACTGAGTATCAATAGAGAAAGACTTACGGGGCAGAGGAGGGGGGGGTTTACAACAATGAAACAGGAGAGAAGAAATTTAAAAAAAAAACTTTGAATGAGGAAACAAAAAAACAAAATTTGATTGATAGAAAAATGTAATTAAGAAGAAAGAAAAAATGTGAGAGACAAAAAATTATATATGTGATAAATAGAAAATAATGTTGTGAATGAAAAGAAGATGAAAAAAAAAGATATGAAAAAATGAAGGAAAAAGAACATTTGATAGAAAGAGAAATATTTAATTAAGAAAGAAAATTTTTCAAAAGAAAAAAATAGAAAAATTAAAGATGTGTTAAATTGAAAATAAAGTTGTGAATAAACAAAGATGAAAAAATAAAGGAAAAAAATCACGAAAAAATTTAGATGACAAATGAAAAAACAATATTAAGAGAAGAAGAAAAATAAGAAAACAATGACAATGAAAAAGAGAGAAAGAAACAAGAAACAGTAAAGAAGGGTTAAAAGTTGAACCCTTAAAAAAAAAGGAATGAAAATGATGGAAAGGGCAAAAAAAAAAAATGAAAAGCTGAAGCAAGAAAGTTTGATATTAAGAAAATGAAAAATAATTCCAAAATGAAAAATAATTCCAAAAGTAAAGTATTGAAGAGAAGAAAAGAGTAAGGAAGGATTCTGAAAGAAAATGAAAAAACATTTTTTTTAAAAAAGGGGAAGACTAAAAAAATTGGGGGATGAGATTAAATTGAGACAAAGTAGAAAAAAATATTCTGGAATCAAGAAAAAAGGAAGAAATAAAATAAAAAATAAAATGGACGATGTGTTTAATGGAAGAGAAATAAACATAAAAGAAGCAAATAAAAACAAAAAAGAATGTTTGACAACAAAGCATTATGGGATGGCTGAAGAAGAATAAAATGCAAGTTGAAGGCAAAGAAGTTTGGGATTTTCAAAATTTTGGTGAGCTGTGAAATGTGAGATAATTAAATTAAAAGATGAGAAGAGAGAAAGAGAATTTTATTTTTCAGGAAACTGAGATGTGTGCTTCTTTGGCAAGAAATCTGTGTAAAAGGCAAAAAGATGTGATAATGAAACAAATATTAAAGCATGTATAGCTTGTTGGTATTCATGAAACGAACCAATGTTAACATTCAGAAATTTGCTCAGACAAATATCCTCATCTTAAGAAATTCTTTTCTTAACTTAAAAAATATATGTATCTATAAATAAAAGTAAAGTTAAGTTGGTGGAGTGACCTATTGTCAGTATCAGCCAGACCGCAAAGGAGTCTATCTTCTTTCTGCTAGTGCTAGACCAAAGAGATTTTTTTTCTGAGGTGTTGGTGTGCCACCCCTACCGTCAACTTCCTACAGATTAAATTCCACAATCTGTGCTACTTATATGCTGAGTTGGCAGAGACTGGTATCAAACATGATACCTTGCAATTCTGAGGTGAGTGCTCTACCAACTGAGCTAAACCATCCCCTTTAATATACATAACTCATTCATAATTTTACTGAATTTCAAAATATTCTTATTTGTGGTCAGAATGTTCACCAGACACAATGGAGACTGTACCACAAAGCTTGTCTACCCCAGACACAATCTGTGGCGACAGATCATTTAAAAAAAGATGAATTCTGATTTCAGTTTAGAATGATTGATCATTTTTTATGATCATCAAAAAAACAAAAATTATATTTTGTATGTAATAAATGTTTGATAAAACAAAAGGATAAGTGGCTGTCATTGTATATTTATATACAACCAATGTTTATTTGATACAAGAAATATATTTCTGTATTATTAATAATATATAATATTTTGATAATAATATTTCAATCATTACCAATGGCTGAGAATTTTATTGTGATATTTAGAAAAGAAAACAAAGGAATTTATATTTTCTTTGATCCAAGAGTTTCAGAAATGTTGTATTTTCAAAACCTGGGTAATCATCATCATCATCAGGATACCCATGAAAATCCTATTAGCGTTGGTTTAGAAGAAAATTTACTTTTTATTAAAAAATTGTTAAGGGAGTATTTAATTTAAGGGCAATAGCACCTGTGAAAAAATAAACCTCCCTGGTCTAGCACTAGAGAAAATGGAATAGACTCCATTGCTGTTCAACTAATACCAACAATAGTCCACTCTACTGACTTAGTGTTTCTTCTGAGTAGAAAAGCCAAAAATTACATTTTCCAAATAGACTTTGAGGAGTTATTTGCTTTGTTCTATGTAATAATGACTAGCCCCCAAAAATAACACACCCTGGGCGGTGTAAAAATGAATTTTTGAAAGTTATTAACCGAGAAGGGGGAGTTAAAAATTCAATGTTAGAGTTTCTATCAAAAGCAAAATCATCAAATTTATTAAAGGAATAAAAACAAATAAAACAATTTGAAATGGAAACTTAGTTCTGTCCCCCTCAAATAAAATGTTGCATACATCTATTAATTAAATAATTAATTTGAATATTTTACACATAATTTTTACACAAAATCATTGAAATTTATTTATTTGTAAACCTTTTAGTTGACCTCTTGTTACTGAAAAAAGGGCAAGAGTAAAAAAAATGATTTCTCAAACTGATTACAGGGTTGTTCTTTATTCTATGTATTGACAATTTTCGGTATTTTGATGTAATCACTGACATATTTTCAATTACAGACAAATTAAGAACGAATCTCCATTATTAATAGATGAGCAAAGTTAACCGATTCTTAAGAGAGGATAGACATCTTAACAAGTTTATGAATGGTAACAGTGAGAAAACAAGTTGAATCTCTGTATGCATGGGTGAAAATATTTGAGTGTGTGTGTGTGTGTTTGTGAGCAATAAAAACAATGTGATACCAAAAGAATGTTACAATGCTAAACCAAGAAAAATTCAAACTTTTGTTCTTTCATCAAAATGACAAAGACATGAAATCAAGAAAATGCGCGAAAGAAAGAAAAATTTTTTCCATCAATGACACAAAAAAAATGAAGTTAAAAAAGAAAAAAAAAAGAACAAAGACAAGAAGACATTGTTTAGATTATTGAATATGCATTTAGTTTATGTGAAGGGCTTATTCACTGTTTTGTCTGCAGGGCTGTGGATCATTAGGAAATACAACCAAATATTTTTTTTATTTCAATCCTGAGACCCTTTTTAATCCATTTCAATGTAAAGAAATATTTGAAAGAAAAACCACAAAAAAAAAAAAAAAATGATTATAAAATTGATATTTGCTGAAATAAAACTAAAAAAAATAGATGAATAAATCAGTCATATTTTTCTTTTTCTTTTTTAAATTTTTTTAAGGAAAACTTTTCTTCAGTCTATCAGTTTCCTCAAGAATTTTAATTTGATATAATTACTATCAGTATACCCTAACATACCATACACAGACCAATTAGAGGTGCATGGTTTAATGCTTACCATCATAAGAAATAGACACAGCAAGATAAAATCAAATCCTTGACAAGGCTGTTTGCATTTCACATAGCAATAATACTCTTGTTATTTAATAATTTTAAACAACAACTGAAATAAGTCCTACTAAAAGTGTCAATTTTAGACGATGTAAGTTTTACCTTCAATATCTTAAGCAATGATAAAAAGATGGTTTGGTTTGTTTTGTTTCATGGCATATCAACCTGTGGGTCATTTAATGTCAACAATGTTTTGAAATAAATTAATTCTTAATGGATACTCAATTTTTTTATAAACTCATGTTTTTCTATTTAACCCATAGATGGGATCCTAACAGGTACTACCACTCCGGGTCAGAGTGGACCAGGGAGCATTGGTGATGAAGGGGTGTTCCACATTCCCCAAACCTCCAGAACTGGAACTTCACGATCAGATAGAGTTTAACATCATCCCAGGACATGTAGACCCTTAGCCACCGCCTTCTAGCACCCATATGATAAAAAGTGTTGGGGCTTTCCATAAGGGCAATAGTGTTGAGGAAATCATATAGGTGCTAGGGCTTGACATGACCATCCGATTGATCAGAGGGAGCCTCTCTGACCGCCCATCTAGCCTAAGTAAAGATGATAAAAAGACAGATTTTCCACTCAGAAACAGAGATTATCAAAAAGTACAAGTTCTAAACAAACAAACATTTTATTAAGTAAATTTCATAACTTGTCATTTTGAGGATGAAGAATGTTCAATCATAAATACAGACTGAATACTTTAGATTATTATAACTTCCTTGTCGTATCTGAGATAAAAATGAAAGTTGACAACAAAGGGAGGTAATCATGATAATGTCTGATGATAACGTACACTTATCACTAATAAAATACATAAGAGTAGAATAAAGTTAGAATAAATCAAGTAACCCAAAATGAAGATTTTTTTTGTTTGTTTTATTCAATGTAAATGTCACCCATCATATTTAAACTGATGTTTTGAAAGAGTTGAAAATGAGCCATTCTCATCTGTCACTTCACAGACACTTCTTCTCAGTCCAAGTGTATTTTTAGTCTTTTCTTGGATGTTGTGATATTCACAATCTCATCTTCTCGTGAAATACTCCGGTAGTGTGTCACATGGATAGAAATACTTTTAACTTTGCAACTGCTTTCAGCTGATTACTAAGTAGTTAGAGTATTGGACTGCAAGATGAATGGTTCAGTTGAATGCTTCAGATTATAGGTTTGGTTTGTTGGATTTTGTAGCATGTCAACCCTTGCACATCTATGGATAATTGTGTACCTGTGTAATGTTTGGAACTTTTTAAAGGGAATACATTTCAGGTATATTTTTTTTAGAATGCATTAATGGATCATCATTTTTGGAAGTAATCATTTCAAAAATTAAAATTTATTGTAGCTTCAAAAAAAAGAAAAAAAGTATGCGTCTTGTTGTTTATACTGTTTAAGAAATGTTTGTTGTTAGGAGTATACTTTCTAATAGTTGCTTGTCATAGCTAATTACACACCTTAACAAGAAAATAGGTAGTTACCATATATTTTGAAGACACTGAAGTGTATTTCTTTAAAATTTCAAAATATTACTAGAGGTACACAATTGTCTAAAGATGCAAATGTTAATTATGTAACTATCCATCATATATATATATATATATATATATATATATATATACACCAACCATTCCACACAAGCAGGATGTGACACAAGGTCAATTTCTTAAGCAAAGTTTAACAGGTTTTTCCTTCTCCTAAACTGTTTACCTAACCAAGGTAAGAGAGGCCAATCTGCCCTATTATTTACCTGTACCTGGGGGGTGACTATTTGGATGCATACCTTTCCCAAGTGTATTAGTGTTATGTGAAATATAAACAGCCTCATCGAGGATTTGAACTCGGGTCAACGAATCAATTTCCTATGACTAACCATTACAACCACGTGCCTACATATATATATATATATATATATATATATTATATATTAAATTTTTACTTGAAGGCACTTACAACGCATGTATCGCATAAAATTCGATACTTTTTCTTATAGAAAATGAACTTGACAAGTGTAATCCCGGCAAAGGATGGCTCGGTGTGTAGAATACCGTACAGACTGTTTCGACTTTATTAAGTCTCATCAGCGGTATATACTAACGCGACAGAAATTGAAACCGGGACTTCAGCAGACACAGTGAAACACTAGTACTTTTATCGCCTCGGCCACAGTACACAGCTGACCATCCTAGCGAAATTAAGCTTGTCAAGTGATACTTACACGCCTCTACCACAAACAGACCGTATGCCCTTCGGCGAAGTGAATAAGATTTTTGATGTTGTTTATTTTAGAAACGTTGCTGAATAAAGTATATATTAAATTTTTACTTGAAGGCACTTACAACGCATGTATCGCATAAAATTCGATACTTTTTCTTATAGAAAATGAACTTGACAAGTGAAAAATGGTCTTTATGGTATAATGAATTCCCTTTAAAATAATATAATTCATTTTTCCAGTATTGAAACTACATGTATGTATGTATGTAAATATACAAGACAGAATATGATTTTAGGCATCAAATAAATATTCATATTTTATTTCAGAAACTTTGTATTCCATACAATAAGCATTGAAAACATAACATTGAAAAAATTGGCAAGGAAAAATTATCTGTACACCAGAAAATTATTTTAAATATTTATGAAATTCATAAAATATATAATATTAGGGTGTTTAGAAAGTAATTATGTTTTACCAGAGAGGATATAAAAACATACGAGTTAAATTTATTTGAATATTATCATCAAAAATGCATTTTCAATAACTACAGCCCAACAAACCTATGAAAACATAATATCCGCAGGATAAGAGATTCTTCCACATCCTCCATACTCACTTAGATATTTTCATTTGGTTTGATCAATTCTTCATAAGTGGCATAACATTAAGAAAGAAATTGGTTGAAAACTTTTCACTTTTAACATAGAACCCAAAGTTTTCCTTCCCCATGGGTAGCAGGCATTGCAAATGAATTTACATTTTTGTTGATAATATTTAAATAAATTTAACTTACATTTGTTTTTATAGCCTCTCTGGTAAAATATGATTACTTTGTGAATATCCTAATATTTATATGTTTATGATGAGGTTGTCTATCAGTCAGTAACTTGGAGTTGAACATTTTTAAAGGAACTTAAGTTTACTGTAATGAAAATACACATTGTTCATTTAACTTGTGTCAGCAACTGTAATTACATTTTGAACATTTCTCAATTTCTTTATATCCTGTTTATGATCAGGTTGTCTATCAGTCAGTATCTTGTGTTGGAAATTTTTAAAATTACAACTTAAGTTTACATACACATTGTTCACTTCACTTGTATCAACAACATAGTGAAGGTGTAAGAGTTAAAACAAAAAATTATAAACAAATACAATTCAGGAATAATTTTCAGGCAGCAGCCAAGCAATTTTCAGTAACCAAGTTCACTTTATAGTGTATCATGGAGGTGCATGGTCTAATGTTTAGAGTCATAGGAAATGGACTTGTCACCACAAGTTCAAATCCTGGACAAGGCTGTTTGCATTTCAGATAGCACTAATATCCTTGGAAAAGGTATGAATCCAACTACTCTTCCTCCAGCTATGAGTAAATAGCAGAGCAGACTGGACTCTTTAACCTTGGCTACATAACCAGTCTAGGAGAAGGAAAACTCTGAATTCAAATATGTTAAACTCTGCTTAAGAAATTAACCTTGTGTCACATCCTGCTAGTGCAGAGGCATTGGTAAAGATCTATCATGGTAAAATATTTTGAGGTAAAAACTGTTGTAATTTTTCCCGGAAGGAACCATGTCTAAACTCTAACATTATACAGAAAGAAGGTCAATAAATACAAGAACCTTTATGTTATACTTAAATATACCTTTTTTTATGATTTGGTAAACAGCAAGGTTAATGGGTCACATAGTCAAGTAAACAACAAGTGATAAATTAAAATGTTCTTAGTACTAGTACAAAATAAAAAACACACTCCGGGCAATGTAAAAGTAGATTTTTGAAACATATCGCCTGAGGGGTGGAAGTAAAAAATTCAATGTCAGCAAGTTTGTACCCTAAGTAAGTAAAATCATCAAATTCATTAAAGGATTCAAAAATAAAACAATTTGAAATATAAACTTTAAATATGTATTAAAATAAAACAAACTATATATAGATATATAATTCCAGTCATGTATTTATTAAAACTTGTTTTAAAAACAATGAGGACTGTCTAATGTTGCATGTTCAAATTTTGAGTGTATTTATTCTATGTTATGGTGATTTTGGGTAATGTGACATAAGCCGTGACGTAATTTTTGTTACAGACAAAAACCAGAAGCGAATCTCCATTATTAATAGATTTACCATAACAAGAAAAAAACATCTTTGCTCAAAAGTCACAAGACTAATTTGTAATTTTCCTTCTTGAAAAAAGATAGTTATTTTTAGAACTCAGTTTTATTGAGTGATGAGAATAAAATTCAAATATTTGTTTGGAATCAGGCACAGTTTGTTTGGAGGAAAAGAGATGAAGCACTAGGCCCTAAACAACACCATTGTATAAAATATGGAAGTTGCACTCTTATGCTTTTTGAGGATGTTTTAGTGAAAATGGAATGGGCCATTTGTTTGGCATTGTCAGAACCATGACAAAGAGAGTGTACTGTCATATTTTAAATGAAAATCTGAAAGATTCTGTCTAGACCCTTTTTGGAAGATGATGCATCATTTTTCAATATGATAATGAACACAAAAAATGCACTAATGAAACATTGGTTGAGAGACAACAAGATCAATGTCTTACCTTGGCCTGCAATTGGTCTGGACCTGAATCCAATAAAACAATTTGTGGCAAGAACTTATAGCTCACTCAAGATAACTTTTAAATTTAGTAGAGTTAGAGCAGTTTCGATTCAAAGAATGGGTTGGTCGGTTGGTTTATTTTCATGACATATGAATCCTTTTTGAGTCATTTAATACTTAATTAAATCATTTTGATATCAGGTTGCTTACAGTACCTGCTGTTGCTTAAATGGTTATATATAAGTATTAAACTCTAAGAATGGAACAATATGACAAAAGAAATTTGAAAAAGATTAGTTACTAACTATAGAACATATTTACTATGTCACAGACTATTAGCCAAAGTGTACTGAGAATTTTGTTCTTGCCTATTTTTTGCATCTTATTTTCCTAATGTTACTAAATTAAATAAAATGTTTCTGAAATGAATTATCTATTTACTCAACACCTCAGCATGAGCAAGTATGACACAAGGGAACTTTCTTTTTTTTAGTGGAGTTTGATATATTTGAATTCAAGTTTTCTTCTCATAGACTGGTTGCCTAACCAAGATTAAAGAGCCCAGTCTTCCCTACTATTTACCATAGCTAGATGGAGAATAATTGGATTCATACCTTTCCTAAGGGTATTAGCACTATATGAAATGCAAATATTCTTATCAAGAATTTTAACTCGGTTCACAGTGTCCATTTCCTATGAAATATATATGTATGTGTGTGTGTGTGTGTGTGTGTGTGTGCGTGCGCGCGCATGAGAAAATTAAGTTGACATATTTTGATATAAGGATAGCTTCATCAATTCTGATGAAACCTATCCTTATAGTGAAACATATTAATTTCATTTTCTGTATTATTTTCCTTTTATCAGACTCTGATTTTATTCCTAAACATGTAAGCATCAGTAATTCTATGACAACAAAGATAAATTTCTTTAGAGGAAAATAGATTTTCACCATTTAGTCTTTTGCACAAGAAATTCCCTAGACTAATACAAAATCTTTAGCTTATCTTATTTTATGAGTTACACCAATAAGCAACAAATGTATTTTAATAGGTGACAAGTTGTGGAAAAGATTTTTGATAAACTGATTTTTGCTTTTGCTGTTTAATTTGGAAACTTGTCTCAGGAGAGACTACAGAAGAATAACCATATTTTTTCTACAAATTTTTAAAGACCTGACCTGTTATCTCTTTTGAAATTGATTAAACTGACGAGAAGCAAACATGTGAGCATGTTGATACATGTAGGCCAGTTATTATTCGGTTCAACAAAGAAAAAACTGCTTCATTGTTTTGTTGATGTTTGGAATCCAAGGAATCCAATTCAAAAAGGAAATAGAAATAAAAACAAAATGGATCATAAAATTCAATCACTACACAACGGGGTTCAAATGAGATAAGAATTATGGGATGGAAGAAAAATATGGAAGACATTCTCTGCAAGTGAGAAAGAAAATAGGACTGACCCCCCCCCAAAAAAAAAAAAAAATTTTTATCATGAAACAGAGGAAGCTCAGAAAGAAACTGTGTTTTGTCAAGTCAACATTAACAGCTATTTTTCATGCTTTTATAATTCTCTGACATTTTTATAATTCTACTGTGAACAAGAAGTAGTAAATAAGTCTGGTAATCTTTGAATGTTTGTTTTGGATTTTTAAAAAATCATAATGCAAGGTTCTAGGTTCAATACTGTCAACTCAGCACATGAGTAGCACAGCTTGGGTAATCTGATATGTGCAGTAAAGCATCTGGGAGCTGATGCTAGGTGTGGTGCTCCACTTCCACAAAAACTGCCTGGTCTAGTGCTAACAAAAAGGGGAGAGACTCCTTTGCTGTTTGGCTGATACATATAACTCAGAAAAGAGAGGTCATTGAGCATTAAAATCATGAATACACACTAATATGTTTATAATGAGAAAAATATGAAAAACCAAAACAGGTCTAAGTCCTTTATATATATATATATATATATATATATATATATATATATATAATTTAAATCTGTAACAAAGTATCCATTTATTTATTTATAATACTACATACATGTAAAAATATGTATGCAATTCATTATATATACATTTGAGTTCCCAATTTTTGTTGAATCCTATCGAGGAAACATCCACCTATATATATATATATATATATATACTAGCAAAAGTACCCAGTCTATGACCAGACTAAAAAAAATTAGGAACGCCAGTGAGTGAGAAGAGAGAAAATAATAGGAAAATGATTTATCAAATTTTAAAAAAATCGCAGAGAATTTGTATAGTAGAATGTTTGTTTATTTTAGGAATTTTTTTTCCATTAAGATATTATTTTTAAAAATGCATTCCTAAACTTTATTAAAGATTTGACGATAAACAAAACTAAGAATTAGTGTATTATAATATTCGTTTATTTTAAGAATAGACTCTTTTTGTTTACATGTTTGAAACAATTTAATTTTTTAAGTGAGCTTCCTTGCCTGTTGATTTCCATGGTAGAAATGTATTTGTTTAATTCTTTTTTTACCGTATTAAAATGTAACAATAAAATACGAAGAATTAAATACTCACAATTGTCTGTATTACAATATATTTTTTTATTTTGTTTTATAATAGAGTTTTTTTTTCTTTTGTACATACGACAAATTGGAGAAATTTATCAGTTTAATTTATTTCCTTTTTTGACCCCTGAAAATAACAACTAAAAATTTCCTTATTTGTAGGCTGAATATAAAGGTTTGAGTTATACTGATTAAAAATGGATTTTATTCTAAAATGAAAGAATTAATAATAAAAAAAAGTGAGGTATTATTAATTGTTAAATGTTTTCGTTTATTATTGTTATCTAATTCGCTGTAAAAAAAAAATTAATTCAATCGATAAAACCACATACAAATTACATATTTAGAAAGATTATTTAATTCTATTTCTAACCAAATAAATATTTCTAAGATTGGACCGGGAATATGCGAAAAATTCCATGATGAAACGATTAGGGCACGAATTTGTCTATTTCAAATTATCAGCATGCGGCGCTGTGTGGCCATTTTGTATCAGTGCTGAAATAGGCAGCAGCCATGGAATTTTTTTTTTATATTGGCAGTAGCAGCTATGCCACGATTATTGAAAATCATTTGATTTTGTTTAATTAATTAATTGTAACCCTTAATCAGTAGAAATCAATAACCAAATTTGGTGTGTTTCTTAGTTATATGAATATTAAGGTATATGCAAGATTTTGAATCTGAGTGATATTCCATTTCTGAGTTATATGTTGACACGTACATACCACACTTTCTTTTATATATATATATATATATATATATATATATATATATAGAGAGAGAGAGAGAGAGAGATAGTCAGAGAGATAAGGATACCACTGAGTTTGAAGAATTTATTTTCTTAATTTTCCCCAGTGGTTTATCTAATTTTGATTAACAATATATAGCTAATTTATGATTACAAAACTTTAAATGATATTTACATTTTATCTCTACAATTTCAGTTTTCTGTAAAAATATTTGGACAATAATTTGTGGAATGGTTTCGGCTATATGACCTTGAAGTGTCAATGAATCAAACAATTTACTCACAGACAAATTCCTTTAAAAGTTTCATTTTCTCAAATGCACTAGATTTTATCGGTAAAGACAGAGATGTATTTTTTTAAATGAATTCTGAACTAAAGAAATGTTCACTTTTCATAACAATTTCTTTTTTTTATTATTTTGAAGAAACAAGAACAATGCCATAAATCATTCTAAGCAAAGAAAGTTTTACATTTTCGTATAACGTTACAGTATTAAAATTCCTACATTACCTTTTTTTTTTTTGAAGAATTCTTAGCTTTTGGCAACTTTCAACCACTGTTTTCTTTTGCTTTTTTTTTGTCTTTCTTTTTCTTGACTCAAAGATATTTTGTTAAATCTTAAAATGGAGTCAAATTTACCAGCTACTTCTTTTTATAATCTCAAAGTTTCAAACACATCACAAATTATTTATCTGAATTTTTTAGATGAAGCTTGATAATTTGTTTTATTTTGTATATCCAAACATATTGTCCTCATCTTTACTGTTATATACACAATGTTTCAGCCAATGTGCCCTCTGGCCTTCTTCAGGTGTTTCTTGTCAAACTCCTTCGCCTTCATGTTGTAATTGGGGGCCTTCAAAAACCTTTGAACCAAACCCTTTATTCAATCTACTGGGTAGACTGTTCTCATTCCCTTAACCATGAATGGGTACAAGTGTTAAGCTATATTAAGTATTCTATGTTATTATCACCCTTGGCAAGATTGAGCCTACAACTTAGAGATGAATTTTACAATAAAGATGAGGACAATAGTCCAAATAATACAAAATAACACAAATTCCTTTATAGATATTATTTAAATATTTAATTCCCTGTCCCATGCACTACAAAATAAACAGTTTGGAAAATTTTATTCTCTCATAGAAAAAGTTGAAGGAAATCAACAAACCTCAGCTTAAATCTAAGATCTACACAATACATCTAAATTATACAATTAAATTCAGCAAACACCACATGCAACATGCAGAAATACTGGACAGCAGTTTCGACCTACAAGGTCTCATCAGCAGTGTATACTGTAATCTCGCCCCAATTGAAATTGAACCCGTGACCACAGAATGCAGAGGCAAAGCTACCTCTGAGCCACCAGTCCACACCAAGTGTGTCAACTAGTTGTGATAAACATGCAACTACATAACCATATTATGTCTTGTAGTTACATCTGCAACATTACAGAGGACAAGCTCACCTCCAGTTTTACAACTTCCTAATCTAAATTACCTCCCTTGGAACCTGTGGCTAATAAGTGATAAAATCTCATCTAATGCAACAGTTTTGTTACTTTCTCATCATAGTCATAATTCAGAAATATATCATTTTTATTAAAAAAGCAATCAAAATATTGATTAATTTAATTATTAAAGGTCATAACTAATTTAATACCTCTCATAATGAAAGGAAATGAAATGGCTTTTAGGTATAGAATTTATATCCTTATATATAGAGGCTAGTTTTAGCTCAATCGGTAGAGCACCTGCCTAGGAATTGCAAGGTTTGATACTGGTCTCCGCCATCTTAGCACATGAGTAGCACAGGTTGGGTAATCTAATCTGTATGGTAAAGTGGGGGTATGAAAATGGCAAAAGATGTTGATGAATTGTCACAGAAAAGTTTCTCTTGGGACAAACCCAAATAAAATCCCACAAAAATGAAAAGTCTAGCCATACTGAAGAGATTTGATACCTTGAAACAGTACTGTATGTAGATGGGTATATATATATGCTCCCTACTCATGGTGAGTTGAGCTTTCTGAAAGGGAAATTCACTGATGGATGGTGATTATGCAGAAATAGCAAGTCTCTCTTTAAAAAGGATAGAGCTCTCTTAAGCAGTCTTTACATATGTATGCATGCATTTATCTGTAAGAATTCCCTTCTGCAAGTGGGTTGTACTGATACCCCAAAAGGCTAGATGTTCTGATTGATGAAAAATCAGTTGAGTTTCAATCCCAGCTTCATGCAAAGACTAGCCACACTGAAAAGATGTGAAATGACATTATATATATTATATATATACACATATATAATGTTTTTGCTTATATGTATATATCTATATATCTTTAAGGAGGTGCATGGTCTAATGGTTAGAGTTGTAGGAAATGGACTTGTTGACTCGAGTTCAATTCCTGGATGAAACTGTTTGCATTTCACATGGCACTAATACTTTTGGGAAAGGTATAAATCCAATTCTCCCTCCAGTTATGGGTAAATAATAGGACAGAGTGGGCTCTTTAACCTTGGCTAGGTAACCAGTCTAGGAGAAGGAAAATTCTGAATTAAACCTGTTAAACTTCACTTAAAAATTGACCTTGTGTCGCATTCTACTCGTGCAGAGGGGTTGGTAAATAAATATATATGTATGTATATATATATCTCAATGTGTATGTGTGGTATATATATATATATATATATATATATATATATATATACTAATGCATACTTATGAATTTACGTATACAAAAGTATACATTTATATGTGCATTTATAGATATTTGCATACACACTTACAGATATCTATCTATCTATATTTATTTATTTATTTTCAATATTTTTTTTAAATTCAAAGTCAATAACTAGTACTTCCTGCAATGTTATTTTTGATCTTTTAATGACTGCCTATTAATTTCTCTTTACACCCAAACCCTCACACACACACACACACACACACACAATATATATATATATATATATATATATATATATATAAACAAAGGATGCAGCATTATAACTAAGCCACACTTGTTTTAACTCTTCTTCTGAAATAATGTTAAAAAAATGTTCTATATCAGTTTTTATTCCCTTTAGATAATCAATAGAAATTATCTGCCAATAGATTATATTTTGTATGCTTTTTACCATTTTTGCATCTAAGAGAATGTCAACAGCAACTGTAAAAAGTACAAGTAAACGTTACATGTCTACCCTTTTGATCTGCATAAATATACTATCAATAGAAAGTCATTTGGAATAATTCTCAATACCTTTATATATATATCTTATATATGTGTATAAATGAATGCCAGAAAGTTAAATTTACTTGTTATTAAAGAAAAGAAAGTGAGAAAATAGAACTTATCTATCAGAGAGACAATCTGTCTGCAAAGAATGACTTCTTATTTTGACAAATAGATTTACTTAACCTTTTCCTCAATTGATTTATCTCTGTCGGTGTAAATATACATGTTTCTATATGTATATATATATATAAGTAGAAAGAAAGGATTTAGATATAGATAGTAACTAAACTTAGCTTAGTATCACACAAAACAAGTTAGGTGAAAGGTAGATTTTGGTGTGCCAATATTCTTGGTGTTAGGCCTGCTCTTCTACTTTTAAAATTACTAGGCGAAATCCTAAAATACTGACCAATAAAGCCCATGAAAAAATGCAACTACTTCAGTTACAACACACACATAGATATATTGGTGCATGTGTGCAAAATATATATACTTATCTGTGTAAGTTTACAAAATATCCAAAGGTAGATAGATAGAGTCAATTTTTAAGCTGAGTTTAACAGGTTTGAATTCAGAGTTTTCCTTCTAGACCGGTGAGAATACCAAGGTTGAAAAGCCCAGTTTTGCCTACTATTGACCTATAGCTGGGGAGTGGGGGGAATAGTTGAATTCAAGGTTATTAGCTGCTGTGAAATTCAATAGCCTTTTCAGGATTTTAATATGATTCATCATCTCAATTTCCTACAAGGATAACCATTACACCATAAGTAACACTCTGCTTATATATATATATATATATGGGAGTAAATATGGAAATAAATCCGACAATATTAAGAAATTTGAAAAAACAAGTGTTTCAAAAATAAGATGAATTAATTTATCACGCTTAAACGTTTCGGTTTCTTTAAATCTTCATCAGGATGTATTATGGGGTGAAGAAATTGATGGATGTTTTATAGATGACAGAAGATTTTTTTTATCTCCTGTCATCTATAAAACATCCATCAATTTCTTCACCCCATAATACATCCTGATGAAGGTTCAAAGAAACCAAAACTTTTAAGCGTCGATAAATAAATTTATCTTATTTTTGGAACACTTGTTTTTTCAAATTTCTTAATATATATATATATATATATACACTAATGAAAGATAAAATTGCAACACTTTGAACATGTTTCAATTTAATCAAGATTGAATGTACATGTAATATAGCTGGATTACAGTAATTGATTACATACACAGATCAATATGTGTACAGATTCTAAAATAAGGGAGTATTTTCAACTATAGTCACATTCTATTCACATATTTTCACCCAAGTCAAAATCGGCATCATCCTTCAAAGTGAGACAACTTTATTTTCTGTCATTGCATAGACATGTGTGAAAATACACATAAGTATTCTCATTACCATTAAACTTCTGAATCGATTTTCACACTATTTGTATGTACATGTGTGAGAGCTGTAAGAAATTTTAATATAAGAATACCTATGTTACTGGATATAGTAGTATACATGGCTGAGAACGCAAAACCTATGACTCCTTATTTTTGGCGACTCCAACTCTACTTTGTATAATCAAGTGATTATAATTCATAAGGAGTATGCACTGTATAACTTTATAGACTAAACTAGGGCCATATAAAATGTGAATTCAACTGAAGTTGGAGTTGGTAAAACTATACAAACTCCGACTTCAGTAATCCCTTTATCAACTCCAACTCTGACTCCACAGCCCTGCACAGAATTTTTATGTTCATGAACTATAAGAAATTTCTAATTTAAGAATACCTATGTTATTGTATATAATAGTATAAGTATATAATTATCCCTACACACACACACACACACACGCACACCCATGTGTGTGTTTGTGTATTGAGTTCCTAAGCAAGTTTATGTAAACATTGCACTGCATGTTCAGAACTTGTTTACATTTATTTCAGTTATTTGCCTTTCATTTCAAACATTCCTGTTGTGGCCTTTCCAGCATTTGACCATTGCCACCAACAGAAACATCAACAAAATCCAACATCATCAAACGAAAAAAGAAAATAGATGAATGCACCAAAAATAAAATAACCCAAAAATAAAAATAAAAATTTCCTTGGGCTGATGCCATGCCTTACCTCGGTTTGCTAAGTAAATCTGGTGCCTCAAGGAATGTGGGTATATAAATAAGACATGGATGCTATCACGTCTCAGCTAAAACATCGCCTTTTTTTTTCTTATGCCACAAGAGCTGATCTGCTAATAATTCCTAATAATAATTTGTCAAGATGGCGTCAGTAAGCAGTCATTAGCAAAACTCCAAGAACAAAACTGTTCCTTTCATCAGAAGACAATTTCAGGAATTGCAAGAAGTAGAAATATGCACATGAGTCTACATAACAAAATAATTAGAAGAAAAAATAAATAAAAAAGAAAATAAAACATCTGATATGATGAAATTCTAGAATTTAGATTTTTATTTTTATAAAAGCTTCCTTTAACCTCAAAGATGCTGAATTCTTTGGGACCAAATTCAGCCATTATGAGTCAACATAACCAAATTCTTTTTAAAAAATAAAAAATCTATGATGGAATTTTAGGATTTTGATATTATAAAAGCCTACCTTTAACTTCAAAGATGTTGAATTCCTAGGGACCAAATTTATCCATTATTGTTTTAAAAATGATTTATTCTTAGTTACAAGATGATATAGGATTACCTTGTTATCCAAAAGTAGTGCATTCCTATGAAAGTGTGTATAAACCAATTACTATTTATTTATACATCAACAATTTCTGAGAATTCCCATACCCAAAAATAACTTAGGTCTGCCTGCCTCAATATTGAAATAGAGGCCCCACGGTATATGGTTAGCATGTTGGACTGCAATATCATTGTAATCAAGTTCAAACTCAAATCATGCAATTATGTTCATATTCAGACTAATACACTTGGGAAAGAAAATCGAGCCACTCACCCACCCAGCTATGGATTAAATGGTACTGCTACTGGCCAGTGAATGCCATAATCTTCCAATAGGAGTGTCCTATTGTCAGTATAATCCAGACATCAAGAGTGTCTATCCCTTTTTCGCTTGCGATAGACCAAAGGATTGTTTTTGCCGAGGTGGAGCACCGAAGCTTGTGATTCCTTGGCACTCTACCAACTAAGCTAAAACCAGACCCTCAGTTGCAAATTGGACTGAAAATCACTTTATTCTCTAAAAGTATTTTAAGTGTATTGCTCTAATAAAATCTTGTTATAAGGTACTCTTTTTTTTTTTGGTTACACTTACATGCATATATACAAACATAATGAGTTTTAGTTATGTAGATTGAATACAAATATTTATTAGCATACAGTGCCCAGTTCCTCTACATCCGTGGCCAAGTAATGTCAGAACGAGTAATTCATAAGTGTATCAAGTAGACTTCAGTAAATAATAAGGACATGTGAGGTTTTGCAAATGACATAAAAAGGCAGTGCTGATCGTCAACCACTCATACTCTCAACCATCATTGTTAATTATGTGTTGGAAAGGTACAGCTGTGTCAATACAAAAAACAAAACCCAACGACCTTAGGGTGACTAGTATACAGAACTTTGAGGAAGGAGCCGAGAACACTCAGGAAACAGCATAACTGGGCTACTGTGGAAAAATGCCAACCTCGAGTGGAACTGGAAGATATATTGAGAAATAAATTGATATAAAGAGTAAAGAGGAAAAAAAGGGTGGTGTGGTGATTACCAGGAAAATAACAGCATTAACCTCCAAATCCTTTGCTAAGTGACAAGTGGAGAACTAGCTTGAAATTACAGCAAATAAAATCAACATGTTTCTTTGTAAGACCTGCAATTTGTATTTACCCAACCCATTCACCATAAATAAGATACAACATAAGGTCAATTTTATAGTGGAGTTTAACAGGTTTGAATTCAGAGTTTTTCCTCTCCTAGACCAGTTGCCAGAGCAAGGTTAAAGAGACTAGTCTGCCATACTATTTACCCATATCTTGAGGAAGAATAGTTGAACTCATACCTTTACTAAGAGTATTAGCACTATGTGAAATGCAAGCAGCCTTGTCCTGGATTTGAACTCAAGTCACCAAGCCCATTTCCCATGATGATAAGCATCACACCACAAGCGAAAGTATATTATTCAAAACTCTGATAATATCATGACTTTTTCTGGTGATGATTTAAGGATTCATAAAAGGAATCAAAGATTTGAAGATTTCATTTTTTTTTTCTTTTGAATATTGGTTGGGTGCATAACTATTGCTTTTTTTCAACAAATTTGTTTAAAAAAAAAAAGCTGCAACAATTCTGCATTAACCGAATATTACCTGTTTGTAATGTTGAATTCTTTGTGGACTTTTAAAAATCTATAAAATACTCAGGACAAAATATCCTTCTCATAAAATGATATAATTACATGGATTTAAAGTTATTGAGAAAACATGACAATCGTTTTGCAAATGAAATCAAACACAAACAAAAAGTAAGAATAAATTAGAAGCAGACAAATGACAAAATCTGGTTGAGTCTTTTCTTTTAAAATCTCCTTTAATTTCTCAAAAAGGTTTAATTTTTTATATATTTTTTTCTCTTGATCCTTTTTTTCTTCGTAAAATCTATTAAACCGAAAATAGAAATAAAAGTCCATTCTCAAATATGAATAGGGAAATTTTATAAGAATACTTTGAAATTGAAAGATATCAGTCAAAGAAGAATGTCCTTTTGTTACCTGAAGACAATTTTTTTGTTTTTGTTGAATTTTTTTTTGTATGTGTGTGTGTGTGTGTGGGGGGGGGTCACATGCATTTTAATGAACATCTATTGCCTTATGTGTGGATACAGACAAATGCAGACAAGAATTACAATAAGAAAACTTGACAGACAACTATTCCATGATTTATTTGTTTTCTTTATTTAATTTTTCTTTATTATCATTTTTTCTAATCTATGAAAAAAAAAATACCAACACTGACAGATGGAAATCAAACAAGAATATCCTTTTTGTTACCTATTCTTACACTCTAGACATTGAAGAGATATAGATTTCTTCTGTGTGTATATATATATATATATATATATATATATATTCACATAAGAATGTATGTACTCAGATGCAAGTATATAAGCAGTTACAAACTAGCAGGGAAATGAAAAATTCTGACTGACAGACGACTATACCATGATGCATCTTTTTCTTTCTGTTCATCTCTTTCTCCTTTCTATTATAAGCATTTTTTGTGATATGTCTGCTGCCAGCCAGCATGTCTTTCTGTTGATCAGCCCTCACACACTAACCACCTTCTTCTTACATCAAAAAGAAACCGTCCTATTCACCACACCCCCGCCACTTTGCTTGACAATAGTTTCTGTTCACACTTATGTGAGGAGCTATTGTAAGAGACAAAAGTCTGTATGATTGAAATGACAAACCTCGGGGCTTTTCTATACTAATAAAGAAACCAACCATGAATAAAAAAAAAAAAAGACACATTGACTCCACCCACAAAAAGAATAGCCAATAAACAGGTAGAAAGACTGATAGCAAACAGCCAATCCAAATTGCAAGACACGTCACTCTTTCAAGTCTAAAGTCTAAAATAGCAGGTTGCTCACTGAATGTTTCAAGTAATCAACAAAAAGATAATATCTTTTCAAAACTAGTTCTATTCAGTTGTTGTAACTGACTTTCTTAAATGAGAACCTAAATCAAGACTGTGCTAATACATTTATCATTTCTAGGTTACAGAAATGGAACCCATCTAGTTTGACTAGAAAACAGCTTTCACCTGCTACTGTTTACAAAGGTAAGGTAATTCTGAAAGAGTGAATTATACTAGTACTCACTCTATTCATCAGTGAGTGTGGCATGCCAATAATGAGGGTTTTTTTGTGATTTTATTTTATATCAGTCAATGGAACAGATAATAGGGAGATGTGGATTCGTGTTTTTCCCAAATGTATGAAAAATAAGGAAAGATACAAAATGTTTATACAATTGCACATGAATAAATACACAACTACCAAATTTTCATTAAAAAATATGTTGATTTTTTTCTAAACTAAAGACACCAGCATCTTATTTCTAGTAAAAAGTTTTACTATCAAATCAGATTTCATTCATTTCATTGATTACTTCCAAATGAATCCAGATGTTGAATGTAAAATAACAGCGCAAACTTTACATTTAATGATAGCATCAATTGGGAGCTCCATTAGAAACAGCTGCCAAGCCAGGACTGAGCATGGTAGTAAGGTGCTCACAGGGGCAGGCACAGATGCATGTACAACAAACACAACAGTGTTGCCAATAGACACAGAAACAGTTTTCCAGCACTTTGAAGACCTTACTTTTGGAATTACACTTGTAAAACCAAATGCACTTTAGTTATTCAAATGTGATCATTCACTTTAAAGAAATACAGGGTCACTCCAAACTTTTGTCAGTTTAGATTATTCTTTTTAACTTATTAATTAACCCTTCTTTTACAACAATTTTTATGCCTCTCCTTAGAACTATCTGTTTATTTTCATTTCTCTGTGGGTTATTTAATACCAAAGAAAAAACAGAAAGATTATCACTGTCTAATTACATAGCTGAGAATAAATTATTACAAAAAATACAACAAAAAAACACATACACATATATATAAGTAAAAAAAAGTAAGTAAAGTCGACGGGGTGGCCTAAAGTCGGTATCAGCCAGTCAGCGAGGGAGTCTATCCTCTTTTCAATAGTGCTAGACCAAGGAGATTGTTTTAGCATCTGAGGTGGAGCGCCACACCTACCATCAGCTCCTTACTTTACCGCACAGATCCCTGTGCTACTCATACGCTGAATTGGCGAGGACCGGTATCGAACTAGGAACCTTGTGGATTCTAGCCAAACGCTCTACCGACTGAGATTTTGATGAAATAGTTAGGTATAATTATAAATAAAGAGTGCTCAATATCATTGATAGTGCATGTATATCTAAGTTAGGGTAGCAGAGACATTAATAAATAGTGCTTGGTAACTGACACTTTCTTGCTTATGTTTTTCACATTGGCAAGAAACTGTCAGTTACCAAGAGCCGTTGACTTCATGTCTATGCTACCTTTACTTGTGTGTATATATATATATATATATATATATATATAAAATTTGAATCTATTTAAATATAGTAATTTCAAGAGATTTGTTTTCAGTACATAAATAGGTACATAATATCTTCTCTAAAAAATTGTGTGTTTTGACCAAAATCTGTTCAAGAAAGGAAATCTACAATTGGAAACACTGAGATGCCATATCAACTACATCTTTGTTTTTTTTTTCTTAAGAGTCATTTACACAAGTTTCTGGAACTATTCCTGATGCTGGTAGGCTTCCTCTTTGGAATTGGCAGTATCTTGCAATTTGGCTCTTGGAACTGCTTCCTCTTTCTTTGCATTTCAGCACGTCTTCAAAACCAGAACTCACAACAGAAACCAGCCCTGAAAATATTGACTGTTTCAAGATCAAATAATGGAATTTGACCCAAAATTCCTGAGGAAGTTGGGAAAGAGAAAGAACGATGATACTTTTCCAACAAATACTTATCTCCATGGCGAATACACATGTATTTTTATTTACTAGCTGAAATACTTGTCTGTGTTGGGAAAGTGTTTAAACTTGGATCACAAGCATGTTAAAACTGACTGACTAATATAAAATATATATTTCTATCCAATGCTTATTTTACAATTTTTGCTTTCAATTGAAAATTGACACCAAATGTGTAAAAATTATGAAGTATTGATTTATATTCAAATATATTTAAAAATTAAAATATACATAGAAATAGCATTGAAATTCTACATAAAATGTCCAGCATTTGTGAATATCAAAAGTAAACAAATCAATAGACCAGGATCCCCCCCCACTATGCCTCTACCTATTCAACACTGCAGAGCTGCTTCTAGTGTTTCAATAAATGTGACTTTTTTCCCTTTTTTTTTACTAAAATAAATCATTTGTTTCTTTTGCTTTTCAAGGTTACAACTTCCAATTCTTATTTAATTTTCAAAGAATATGGTTGTTGATTATAGTTTAGTGTTGAAGATCATTCTCTGTGACAGCCTCCCCATCTTCATCCCTCCTGTCCCATAAGGATATTTCTTTCTTTTTTTTAAGTGGTAGATCCTTTTAGGGGCTAAAGAGTTTTGTTTGAAAATTATTTGTATTTGATAGGAATACCTGATGCCTTATAAAGAAATTATTTTTATGAAAATATTTACTCAGGATTATTTTTAGTTACTTGAAACTCTGTAACTGTGTGCAAACAAATGGCTGTTATTGAAATAATTACTTCAAATCATATGATTATTATTATTAGTATCAATAATACTTGAAACCAAACAACTGTACAATTTATACAAATTATTTGTATAAGATAGGGACACTTGAATATCATATAACTGTGATAATTTTTAAAAAAATTGTTAAACTTTTCCTAGCATCCAATAAGTATGCATAGCGAATTCTATGCTTAATTGTTTGTCAGTTTATAGAGGGCAGACAAACAAACATATCCGAATTATTAAACTGATAAATAACTCTTTGTGTGTGACTGTGTCTCTACTTGTCAGAAATAAAATTAAATGTAATTTACTGACTTGGTCTTGGTAATAATTGATAGCTAGTTCAATCTTTGCTAGATCATTTTATTTATTAAAATTATTCATTCCCAGTGAACCTATACAAACATTTCAAACTGATTATAAAGAAGAGTTCACAAGAGGATAAAATTCTGCTTTTCATATACATATTATAAATATAGATAAAAACAGATTAGCTTTTAGTTTGTTTTGAGATGACGTACTAAGTACTAGCTGTAAAATAATAAGGTGATAAAAAAAACAACATTCAAAGTTATGTGTAGTTAATAGTTGAAAGTAATTAGGCCACCTGTCAATTATTGACTGATCAGCTGAATGCTAGCTGCCAATTTCTTATTGGTCAGGACAAAACAAGGGAGAGAATGAGAGAATGGAAGAAAAAGAGAGAGAAATTAAAGATCACTTTTTGAATGAAGTTGTAGAAGGGAACAGCCACAAAATGTGTGTCTGTCCCCCAAGGCATTTTGACTTGGGTATATAATAAATGATATGATAATATAATAAATGAACTCATGAGCTGTTATTATAAATTATGAATGGAACAAGCAAGTTATTCTCAAGAGACAACCCAAGTTGTTCCAGACTCAAACAACAAGAATACCATTCAACCCAACATCAGATTCAACAACCAGATCCCAACCAAGAGAATAGAAAAAGGTAAGTATGTTATTATTACTATTAACACATCATCACTCCTTTCAATGCTACACCATCCTGATAAGTAAAATTATAAAAAAAGATTACATGTACAAGGCTAAATAGACTGACTGCTGATTTAAGTAGAATGTCACTTTATTTTTATAGAGATTTGTTTACATATATTCTGTCAAGTAAAGATGGTTATCACCTATACAAGCAACATAAATTTCTGTTCTGAATGAATGAAATGTCTGGAGATGTAATTGTTTCAGAGATACCTATCAGTAACAAGAGATATTTATCGAAATGATATCAACACAAATATGTAGGAATCATTGTTTCAAATTTAGTGAATGACAACTGCCATGTGATATGTATATATTTTTTTATGTGATATGTGTATGCGTTCATTGAATTTGGCTGGCAGTTTTTTTGTTTTTTTTTTAGATTTTTCAATATTTATAGAATAATAAAAATCGAAATGCAATCATTCAGATATCAAAGTTCATAACATTTAACAAAATTTGAAAGAAAATCTGTTAAATAATCTGCAAGTTATAATTGTTTTGTTTTATCCAATATAAATCTCAGCTTCTCACTTAAAAGCAACAATAGACTTTTAAAACTATAACATGTTTGCTCCTAATTCTCCTGATCTGCCAATCTTAATTCTTCATCTGCAAAACTGGAATCATTTAAGACTATTCTAAATTTCAAATTTAGAAATGACATTAACCAACTTTATTCTGAGTTCAGAACTTGGACGAGGCTGTTTGCATTTCACATAATGCTAATAACCTTTGGAAAGGTATGAATACAATTATTCTCTCTCCAGCTGTGGTAAATAGTAGGACAGGTTGGGCTCTTTAAACTTGGTTAGGCAACCAGTCAAGGAGAAAGAAAAACTCTGAATTCAAATCTGTTAAAGTCCCCTTAAAAATTGACCCTCTGTCAAATCCTGCTTGTGTGGAGGGGTTGAGTAAATACGTTCACCATCTTTATTCAGTTAACGCAATTTTCTTATTTTACTTGAATCTCCATATGATGTAAAGTAGAGAATTATTGTATTTTTAGAATGAACTTTTCAATGATTATTTTCTTGCAAATATACTTATAGATGGTCACTATAAATGGAACATTCAAGTTCAACTTTTAAATGATAATCTTAACCCGATAAACAAAACATGTCATTATTTCTATACATTTCATATATCTATATTGTACAATCTACTTAATCATATACACTTTACTTAAATTTAAATACTGTTTCTTGATCCTGTATATTAGATATTTAGATTTATTGACCAGCATTATTCTAATTGGTGCAGACTTAAAAAAATCTTAAATTTCTTAGCATTTTGAATTAAACATTCAAGTAAAGCTCAATGTTAAAATTTGTAATATTAATTGATTTTATGCTCAACTGAGCTGCACAAATAAAATAATAATTTCCAATTCATAAACACAACTGAACAATAAATGTCTAGTAATAAGTAGGTTTTATTAATACAGCATCAAAACAGTGAAGTTTCCTATCTCAATTGTCATAGAGTAATAACATTTTTTTTTTTTTGCTTATTTTAAATTATTTTTCTTTGCTTCTTTTTTTTAGCTTATAAGAACTTAAAGATGAAAGAATAAAAGATAAGGAAAAATGCCAATACAATAAATTGAAAAGTCAATAGAATTCAATAAGGAAAAATTAATTATCCTGATTTTTTATCAAATTAAACTTATAATAATTGAAAACAAAATTATTTTTTTTCAAAAGAAATGAAATACTCTCAATGGGGGGGGGGGGGGGGGACAAAAAACAAACATTGGTATAAGAAGCACAAAAAATAGTATCAATTTTATTTACCACAAAAGTAAAACAAATTTATTCATCTAACTTAGATTCTTACAAGCTTACAATTGGCACAAGGCCATGAGAATAAAAAATGGTTTGGTTTGTTTAATGTTTTAATTTACTACTCAATTGCAGACTATTAATTGTGAGTTTAATTCTCATTGGTGTTCCATATTCTGGCTTTGTGGGGTTTTTTTTCGGGGGGGGGGGAAGTTCCAAGGGAACCAAATACAATTGGTATCACCATTGCCTTCATGTTCAACAACTTTATCAGCTCTCGGGCAAGATCTAAGTATTTTTCTATCTTTTTGTGTTTATTTTATTTTCTGTCTACGGTTCTCTGGAACAGGAAAATTCAATAAGATGAAAATAACTTTTCTTTTAGTTAATTAACACTAAGTCTTGTCTGAATTGGGGGACCCATTTGTATAGTTCCAGAGAATTATTTGATTCTTCCTCAATTGAGATTGACTTGTGATCATTTCCTCTTGGTGGCAGCTGCACAAGAATGCTGCGTGCAATATTAAACATATTGGGGGGAAACAACACCCGACGAGAAAGCAACTGCACAGCCACTTGCCCCCTATCACACAAACCACTCAAGTGAGATGAACAAGATAATCTGGGTACTGCTGGAGAAGTAAGGACAAACTTATATGGAAACCAGTACATCAGCATGCCAATGTTGGCCATCCCACAAAAACATACATTGATCAGCTCTGAGCAGATGCTGCCGTGCAGAGGGTCTCTCAAGAACAACGAATGATAGGGATGGTTGGCAAGAGGTTGTCATGGATATATATCCGTGCTACAAGTAATCCTAAATCAGTTAAGTAGAATCATTGTCCAGTAAAATAGTTAATTTTTCATGAGAGTATGGCTGACAAAAATACTCTTCAGAAAAATAAATGACTTTTGTGTTGAGACCTTTTTGATTATCATCTGTTAAATGGCATCGAACTTTCTTTCATGGTTACAAACAAATTTCCTTCCTTAAGTACATTTTGATCAAGAACACTTATGTGTCTGTGATAACACTTCTATAGAAATGAGGAATTCTACAAATATTATGATTTATGATCAGAAAGTCTTGAGGCCAGCTCTTCACAATAAAGTGGATATCATCTTTATTTTTACACATTTCAAAAAGAAATCTGTCATCTGAAAAAATATGGCAAGTCTAGAAAAGAATAATCCAAACGTCCATATAAAAAAAAAAGTTTATGGTTGGCAAATCTGACCATTCTTCATAAAATGAAAATATAATACATTATCCCATAAAATGCATCACTTCTAATTTATTTTGAATACTCATTGCTGTAAAAGAGATTTTTCTAGATACTTAATACAGCAAAATAGTTAACTATTTGGGATAAAGCTTCGGTAATGATGCAATACAAGCCGGACCTGTGGATATACCACAGTATGATGATTTAATTATTACAAGGTTTGATATGTTTACTTAAAAGCTATTGTAAAATAGTTCAATATGTGATAAGTATAATAATCTTAATTTAACTCTCTCTCTCACTCTTTTTTTCTTTCTGTCCTTCTCTTTGTTTTTTTCTTTTCATTATTTTCAATTGAAACATATTAGCATTATCGTTTCCACACGCTAACAACTATCTTTCGTCTACTCTCATTCTTTCTTATAGTTTTCTGTGTAGCATTCCTTTCTTATCTGTCTTTCTTTATTATAAAAATGGAATGGTCCTTTACTTAGCTGAGGGAAAACACACATAAGAAATAAGAATTCAGCACATAAGCGACACCAGATAATCAGGATTTACATTTTTGCATTTCCTCTTGGATGATCTCATTTTTATGGTCAGAAGATGAGGCTAATTCCAAATATAAAGTCTCCAAATGATGAGAAACAGTATCAGCCAGTCAGCGAGGGAGTCTATCCCCTTTTCAATAGCGCTAGACCAAGGAGATTGTTTTGTCGCCTGAGGTGGAGCGCCATACCTACTGTTAGCTCCTCACTTTACCGCTCAGATCCCTGTGCTACTCATATGCTGAGTTGGCGAGGACCGGTATCGAACTAGGAACTTTGTGGTTTCTAGCCGAAACGCTCTACTGACTGAGCTAACCCGACCCCTAAAGTCTCCAAATGAAGAGAAACTGTGAGGCTATTGGCAATACGATTGTGCTTGTTGTGCATGTGTGCCTGCCAATCTTGGCTTGGCAGTCATTTCTGATGGAGATTCTGATTGATTTTACTGCCAAGAGCAAAGTTTGTATAGTTATTCAGTTTTAGAACTCATTGAAATTCATCACCAATTTATAGTAGTGTATGGCAAGTCCTGCATGGATGTCAAAAACATTACAAATGGTGTAGGGAGTTTGCAACAATAATGAGGTTCAACACTTCCTCAGCAACATGGCAGCAAACTGGTATAACATGGACATACAAAAACTGCCACAGTATCGACAAATATTCATCAACTAAAATATCGATTTTATAGAAAAATAGATACATGTTCAAATATTTAAAATGATGTAAACTATCACTGACAATAAGTAGTAAACATTTCTGTGATTTCTAAATATTTTGGTGATCTTACCTTTAGGTTCATCCTTTTAGTTACTATTTTTTACTGAAAAATTGAACAATTGCTAAAAATTTTAAAATTCAACCAATCAAAAATCTAAAATTTGAAATAAGGATTTTTTTCCACTCAGGTAAATTCTATTGGATTTTCCCTTCTAGAATTTCATTTGAAAATCATTATTCAAATTTGGATAGCATAGATAGTGTATTTATATTAACGAGAGAAATTCTTTTGGTAAAGAACTCTGATCAATATTACTGGTGCAGTAAAAGCAAGTAGGAAAAATAAAATAAAGTATTAATATTTTTGTTTATATGGTTTTAGTATCTGAAACCCAGAACTTTGATATGAAAAACCATAAAAAATCTGAGAAGAATTCTACCAAAAGAGAGAAAAAAATGTTACAATAGGATATATTGCAGTAAAACAAAAAAGTACAAAAAAAAAAAAAAACAAAAACTGAGGTACTTTTGTCTAGCACGGACAATAGACAATATCATGTTTTATGTGTGTTTTGAATACTACAGTCATGGGTCAGCTGATGGCAGACTTATTGCTTTATCTAGTGTAGGCATCAAAATTTAGCTTTTTTTTAATTATCTTTTTATATGATAGCTATTTTTACACATTGTTTTTCATATTAAAATACCATTGTTTATATTAACAGAGTTTAGATCGAATGAATTTTCTAACAAGAAACAAAATTGATTCTACATAGATTCCTTTGCTTCTACTCTCTACTATATTTCAAGGCATTGTAAGTATAATGCTTATATCATTATAGGAAATGGAATTGGGGACAAAGCAATTTGCATTTCATTTTACACTAATGGGAAAGTGCATAAATCTGTGTTTTCCACTCTACCCCAACTATGGGTAAATAATAGGGCAGACTAGATTCTTTAGCTTTGGTAAGGCAACCAGTCATGGAAAGGGAAAATTCTGAATCAAGACTAGTTATTTTCCATCTTTCTTTCCATCCAGCCAGACTAAGAATGTTGAGTTATGCAGCATCAAATACAGAAACTTTTTTTTTTAAGTGAAGAAAAAAATGGAAAACAAACAACCCGAGAGAAAAAGGAAAAAGAAGGAAAAAGAAAAAGAAGGTGAGGGAAAAAAGGGGGAAAAAATGAATGTTTTTTAATTTACTTATGGAGTTGGCCTGATTATAAATTGTATGATATGTTGAGCTATGGCCTTTAGGAGTAAAGTTGAAAAAAATGTAACATACTAATATTCACATTTATTATTAGAGATTTTCACTAAAATGTAAAAATGAAAATAGAAATCTGATAATGATCCAAATTCATCTTTATTTGGTCTGACTCATATCAAAAACTGATATGAACACAAACAAAAATAAATTGAAGTTGTCTATCTATACATTATTCTATCTATATACATATATAAAGGGCAGTTGTGTGTATGTATGTATGTCTGGAGGAAAGTACAAAAATAAAACAAGTAATGACAAAGTAAATATATATATATATATACACATTCACTATCACTAGATCTTGCTTTTTGAGCAAAAAATAATGAAGATTTCATTTATATTTTCGAATACATCTAAAAATTAGATAGCATTATAAAATAACATTAAAATTCTACTCAGCCATTTTTATGGATTTCTTGTATTAAATAATGCAGAGGCAAAACTATAAAACTAACAAACACAAAATTTCTTCATTTTTTAAAATGTTAAACTTCATAAGTCCTCAGTCAACTTTCAAATGACTTAACTCATATATGAAAATAGACAAAAACAGAATCTCTCTCTTTATATTTTTTAATTCTATATCAAAGCGTTGTTGATTAACTTTACTACCTTTAGCGTTACCAATATTCTTTGAAACATTTCTTTCCAATAACTACCTGTAGTGTTTGAACTCATATTTCATAACAAAATCAGTCAATGACACATTCGAAAGCTTTCTGTTAAAACTGCTCAGAGTTTTATTATATTTTACTTGAGACAAAAATGAAAAAGGTGAAAATGAAACTGGCTCATATAAGTCAAGGTCATGCATGAATTTTGTATTGAAAACAAAATTGCAAAAGATTCTTCACATAGAAACTTTTTTTTTTTTTTTTTTTTAAATCAAATTGATTTAGAAATTGAAGCCTAAAATAAAAAGGTAAAATATTAAAATTGAATCAATAATGTTCTGGAGTTTAAAAAGAAGAAAAAAATTGAGAAAAATTATACTTTGAAGTTTTGTTTTTTTAAATGACAATGTGTGAAGGAGATGGGAGAAGGGGGAGGAAAAGTGGCGGAAAGAAGAAGGTAACAGAAGAACTAGTGGGAGGAAGAAAGGAAAAGATTGGGGAAAGGAAAAGATGGGAGAGAGGTAGAGATGGGAGGAGGAGGAGGAGGAGATGGGAGGAGGGGGAGGAGGAAAAGATGGGAGAGGAGGTAGGTGGAGAAAAGATAGGAGGAGTAGGTGGAGGAAAAGATGAGAGGAGGGGGAGGAAAAGATGGGAGAGGAGGGTGGAGGAAAAGATGGGAGAGGAGGTAGGGATGGAGGAGGAGGAAAAGATGGGAGAGGAGGTAGGTGAGGAGGAAAAGATGAGGAGGAAAGATGAGAGGAGGAGGAGGAGGAAAAGATGGAAAGAGAGAGGAGTAGGTGGAGGATGGGAGAGGAGTAAGATGGGAGAGGAGTAGGTGGAGGAAAAGATGGAGAGGAGTAGGTGGAGGAAAAGATGGGAGAGGAGTGGAGGAAAAGATGGGAGAGGAGGAGGAAAAGATGGGAGGAGGAGGAAAAGATGAGAGGAGGAGGAGGAGAAGGAAAAGATGAGAGGAGGAGAGGAGGAAAGATGGAGGAAAAGATGGAGAGAGGAGGAGGAGGAAAAGATGGGAGAGGAGGAGGAGGAAAAGATGGGAGGAGGAGGAGGGAGGGAGGAGAGATGAGAGGAGAAGTAGGCGAAGGAAAAGATGATAGGAGAAGTAGATGGAGAAAAAGATGAGAGGAGAGGGTGGAGAAAAAAAGGTGGGAAGAAGGCAGCAGAATAAAAGATGGGAGAGGAAAAGTGAGAAAAATATGAAAATGAAGAATGAATGATAAAAAGAAAATGCTAAGTAGAAAAAGTCAAGAAAATATATGAAAAGGCAGGGGGGGGGGAGAAAGTGAAAGGAACAAAGAATCTATATATCAATACTCTTGTTCCTTAATGTTTCGACAGTTATCATCTAGCAACACCCTATGGTTAAAAATGAGACTATCCAAATTGTCCAAGTAAATTCTGATTATCTGGTGTCACTAAATCACCAAATTCTTATTTCTTATGAGTGACATCCACTCAGCTAAATAATGAACCATTCAGTTTTTATTTGAAAGAAAGAAGGGGAGAAATAGGAAATACTACAGAGAAAAAATCAAATAAGAAAGAAAGAGAGTAGGAGAAAGATAGAGGGGGTGAGCGCATGGAAGCGATAACACTTATCTGTTTCAACAGAATATAATAAAAGGAAGCAAAGAAATAAAAAAAGTGAGAGAGAGTTAAATGAAGATTATCATACTTTACATATTGAACTCTTTGTAATAGCTTTTAAGTAAACATATCAAACATCATGATAATTAAATTATCTTACTGTGTTATATCTACAAGTCCTGCTAGTAAAGATAAAAGAACAATTAAGGGAGAAATATTAAAATGTAAAACTAGAAGAGAATAGAAAGAAAAAGAATCTGAATTGAAAGGTGGAAAGTGAAGAGGGTGATGATAAGAGAAGAGGAAAGGCAGAGGAAAAGAAAAGAAAGAAAATAAAACCAAAGAAAGAGAAGTTGGTAGGAATGAAAAGAAAGAGGGAAAAAAAGAAGCAAAGATGGAAGAGAGAGTAAGAAAAAGGAAGAGAGTATAAAAAAGCAGAGGAAAAGATGGGAGAAAGGGGGAAAAAGAAAGATAGGACAGAAAGAGGATAGGAAAAAGAGAGAGTAGGAAAAAGGAAGAAAAGTTAGAAAAGGATTTCGAAAAAAGAAATCAAAATGAAACAAGGGATTAAACAGAAAGAATGAAAAAGAAGCAATATGCATGTTTTTGTATAGAAAATGTCCCAGTTGGCAAAGTTGGTTGTTGTGCCAGGTTAAGCTTAATATTAGAAAAGAAAAAAGATGATGGGTAATGTTGGCAGTAGCAAAGGTGTACCCAGGTATGTCTCTGAAAATTGTTTTCCTCTTCCTCCCTTACTTCTTTTCACGTTTTTTGTTGGGTAAGCTCCAAGAGTACAATAGTTGGTAAGTAAGGGAGGATGAGAAGAAGGCATCCAATGACAGTTACACCTGGTGAGTAAATCAGTGCCATGGCAGAGGCTCAGTTTACTGCATCCTTTCGTCAGGAAGGTGTTGCTTACCTGGAGAAAAAGAAGACTGGTTTACCCAGACAACTTGCCAAAGAGAATAAGCACATGAGAAGTTTACCAGGGTCTGGATATTTTTTTTTGGGGGGGTGAGGGCAATATGTTTATTTTATATTTTCAGATTTTTTTTAAATTGTTTTTTTTTGTTTTTTTTTTTTTCAAATCTAACAATATTTTTCTGTTGGTTAGAAGAAAAAATTATATAAAGAAGAATATGAGAATTTTTTGCAAAATAAAAAAAGAATATTAAAAAAAGAAAAAAAAAAAAAAAAAGTGATTGGAGGAAAAATAAAGTCTAATATATTTAATTTGGAGTTCTAATATTTCAGTATCATGAACTTGATATACTAAGATTTAAAAAAAAATGCTTTGAATGTACAAATTTTAGGATCAACTAATTAACACATTGTGTATTGTTTGTTTGTATTTTTGAGACGAGGTTTGATGTGAATAATTTTGATGTTTAAAACTGTTGTCCTCATCTTTATTGTGGTATGTATAAAAACATTTTGGTCACTGTATCCTCCAGCCTTCCACAGATTTTCCTGATCAACTGTCAAACTATTAAAAATGATTTCCCAGGTTGGATCATTACTATGCTTGAATACACATAGAACACTTGGGGAAGCTCACAGGATACAGTGGCCAAAACATACCACAATAAAGATGAGGACAACAGTCAAAAACATCAAAACTATAAACTAGTATTGGTTGAATTTTCTTTTAGACATTCTTCATTATTTGCATGGTGTGATGGTTATGATCATAAGAAATGGACACGGCTAACTGAGTCCAAATAATGGATGAGACGGTTTGAATTGCACATACTGCTAATACTCTTGGCAAAGGTATGAATCCTATTATTCTCCGTCCAGCTATCAGTAAATAGTAGGGCAGAATGGGTTATTTAATCTTGGTCTGAAAACTAGGATTTGGAAAACTCTAAATTCAGACATGTTAAACTTCACTAAAAAATTAACTTTGTATCACATCCTGCTCATGTTGAGGAGATGGATGGAGATATCTATCTATCTATCTATCTATCTATCTATCTCTCTCTCTCTCTCTATATATATATATATACAACTTAATATTGTACATACTAATATAACTGTAGAATTTATACAAGTTCAGCAAATATCTGTAAGTAATAGACATATTTCTTGTCATAAAGTGTGTAGCCTGTTTCTAATTTGAACATTTTAACAAGCAGATGTATTTATAAGTGACTGATACATTTAACATGTAGGCCTAATTTAATGCACTGATTTTCAAGCTAATTTTTATATGTTAATTTCAACCAGATTTTACTCTTTGAATAAACAAAATTTAGGTTAATATCTTTCAAATGTAAAGGAAATATAAGCAGTGTGGACTTCTCCATACATACTATTATTTGTGGGGGAGGCTTTAAAAATAAGTTTTTTCATGAACTAATTTGAATTATTATGTTCAGATATAATCTTAAAGAGAACCTCAAATCCCTTGTCTGTGTGGTCTCTGCTCTATCCATAATAAAGATTGATTTTTTTGTTTGTTTTTTGTTATTTCCAGCAGCCTGGAAGCAGAGGAGAAGTTTAAATATTTATAGTGAACAATTGATCTTTGATGCCTCAGAAGAGCCAAGTGATTCAATTGGATAACCGATCAATTTTTTTCCTGCTTGGATGCCAGCAGACTTCATGAATAAAACAGGAAGTTACCTGTCTGGTTAATTTGGTCAAGGAGAGATCATGTCTCTTTTGACATCTAAAATGGGATGACTGTGTTCAAAAGTTCTTGTTAAAAAATAAAACTTTTTTTCTTTCCTTTTTGTTTTCTTCCTCATGAGAAATGAAAACTGATTTTTATAAGTGGCACAGTTTTTAGCTAAGTTCAAAAACTTTCATTAAAATCTTGTATGTTGCTTTTGCAGTAAGAAAAAAAAACAATAAAACCCCCCCCCCAAAAAAAAAAACAACTTTATAATTTGAATAACGGGGGGAGAAAAATTGAATATATATTTTTTGTCATATTTTGAATGCTTTGTCTATTTTGATAAAAAAAATTCTTCAAAAAATAGAATTTAATAGACAAAACAATTTTAAAATAATATTCAAGATGGAAGATGCTTTTAAAGAATTGGCATAAAAATATTCCATTTTTACAAAACTGAAATTCCATAAAATACTCAGTAGAAATTAGAAAAATAAAAATATTTCATACCAAATAAAATTCAACCACAGAAATCTTCATAATTTTCAAGAATGAAAAAAAAAAAAAAAACTGCTGATAAAAAGAATTCATATTTCATAAGCAATACAGAAATTTCTTTACAAAATGAAAATTTGTGTGTGTGTGTGGTGGTGGTGGGGTGTCTATGGCATAATGGCTAACATGCTGAATTGCAACATCGTAGTAAGTGAATTCAAACTCCAATCACACTATGACATTCGTTTTCAGATTAATACCCTTGAAAAAGGATAAAACCCCCTTATCCTCATCAATAGGGTTTGGGATTCATACATTTCCCATAGCTATGTAAAATACAAACAGCCTCGTCCAGGATTTGAACTAATCCATTTCCAACATTAACCATTACATCATGCATCTCCATAATATAATTTATAAGTTATGAAATTATTTTACCTCTGAAAAAAAAAATTTTAAAAACTAAATTATTTTTTAAGAATTTTTGGGTTGTACTATGTAATTATTTTACCTCTTAAAATATATAGGTGGTAACAAAGACTTTTGAACCAGTCTCTACATCAAATATGATGAAAAATCTATAATATTTTGCTTTTATTGTAAGGAAGAATATACAATGCTTTTAAATGAACAATCTCAACTTTTTCTCTGAATCTTTGTTTAGTTTTTTTTTTATCACAATATTTTATCAACTTTGACATGTCTCATCTATCTGATGCATTTGGTAATCTTCAAGGAAATTTGAAACTGGTTCCTTTATTTCACATAGTCGGTGTGTATTGTTCTCCTCACTTGTCATATCCAACATTATTTCTAGGGATTTCTCAACTTGTGAATACCCACTGGGAAATCTCTCAGAGAGAATACTGGATGTGGCAGAAAACAGCATATCCCCAACCACTGGATGAAACAAAAGGTTCTCTTCAAAATACCCTAAAGATTACTGAAAGTGACAGATAATTCAGGAAACCTGCAAGACATATTCACTAAAGTATTATGGTAAAAACAATAATGAAGATGCTATTCTCAATGAATCACTAATAACAATACTTCTCAGGGGTTTAGACAATTATATACATCTCAGTCAGAACCTCTAGGTTCTGTACACGATACTAGCCCTCACCAACTCAGCGCATGAGTAGCACAGCTTCTGTGTGGTAAAGTGGGGAGCTGACGGTAGGTAGGCGTGGCACTCCATCTCAGATGCAAAAACAATCTTCCTGGTCTAGCACTATTCATGTCAAATGGATAGGTTGCACCACTAATTTTGGCGGATTTTTTTGTTAAAAAAATTGCAACCTACCTATGAGTATATATGGTATATAGCTTTTATAACATCCCTTTCCCCCAATTTTGAAGGTCAGTATTTAACCTCAGTAAAAACAGAATCTTCTTGGTAGACATATATGGAAGATTAACACAATGCTATTATATTAACACTATTACCTCCATCCAATTTAGTTGTGTATCATACTAAGCTTAGTCATTAGGATGGATTTCTTTACTTAGAAGGAAAAGTAGGAAAATCTAGAATCTCTTGTGTTGTGTGCTTTGCTCAGAATGGAATTTACTGTGTGCCTGATTTTGTTGGGGAATGAGCTGAGTAAATTTCCAAAATTTTCAAGAAAAGAAAACTTTCTCTTTCCTGAAGAAGACTGTAGAATAGATATGTCAAAATATGATAAAAATTAAACTAACATAAAAAATGAGTTCAAATATATCTTACTGAATATTGTTTGATTATGTAAGGGTATAAGATGTACAAGAAATTGTTACATATATTTATGGACTTTACCAACATTAGGAACACACATTGATCTCTCTCTCTCTCTCTCTCTCTCTATATATATATATATATATATATAAAAATGTTGTTCTGGTTCCAACGGGAGAAAATGTAATATTTTATAAAAAGAAGAAGGTCCGCAAAATGTATCGTTCTCAAAAAAAATGTTTTATTCTTTTTATTTCACATACGCAACACGTGTTTCAGATATTCTGGTATCTTCTTCAGGCTTTGATCAATACATATATTGATATACATATATATATATATATATATATACATACATATATATATACATAGGTTGTGCGTGTTTCTGTAATTTTTCTGTTATGGTTGTTTAATAACGGTTGAACACTACGTTATTCTTTTCAATATTTGTGTACAATTTGCACGTGACCTGTATGTGACCTGCGTGTAAAAATTGAGAAAAAAAATGATGATGTAACGTTCCACAATCACTAGAGCTTGCTTTTTGTCCAAAAATAATGAATATTTTATTTGGGAAGATATTTAAAAATTGTGATTTGAATACTAAGAGAAGGGAAAGTCATTGATTGTGTTCGGGATTAAATCAATTATGTAACACCAAAACAATCAATGGATCTGTGAGACTATCTTTTTATTATCCCCCCCCCTCTACCCAGGCAACATCAGATAGTCACTTCTAGAGCATTTTAGATATTTTCAAAGGTTCAAATTTCTCTGTATGTATGCTGGGTAAATATGACAAATTATTTTTTAAATCCATGAATTTATGGCAGAATATGGAAATAGGTAAATTGGTTTTTTTTCATCAAAAGGAAAGCAAAGCAAGAAATAAATTTACAATCTTGTAAATAATGATAGGTCTATTAGTTTCAAAATTACCAGAAAAGACAACTAATACTTAAATAAACCCAGTTTCCTTGTATAAACTTTCTGATATTCCAATATCTACCAATACCAACTTTTAAAAAACTTAATATAAAGGAGATATAAAAATCTCTAAGTAAAGTCATCCCATTTAATTTTCCAACTTACATGCCCTACAAGGATAAAGAAGTTGAGATGAAGTGTTTTTACAAGTAACTTAAGTGATTCTTTTTTTTAACCTGTATGAATTACAAAAGATCAATGATTCTTTTGGGGTCAGCTCTTTAAGCAGTTAATAAAAAAAAAGGAAAAGACCTATTTAGCATTTGTGAATCATTTTTGTTTTCTTTGTTGGAGGTGATGGTGTTGGTGGTGGTGGTGGTGTTCTGGTATTTGGTTTGACTTTTGAATTGCTTAAAAACTTCTTTCTTCCTTTTCTTCAAAGTCTAATTGAGTAACAAACAAAAATCAGAGATGATGAAGTTAAGATGAAAATGATGCTCAAAGGAATTAAATTATCCACATCTGTATTATTTCTTCATCTATCGTCTGCTCCTCCTTCATTAGAGAGTTACAGTGTTGCTCTTTGCCTGACAAGAGGAACTGCACAAGTCTTTTTTTGTTTTGTTTTTTCTTTTTTTGTTCTTTCTTTAGAAATTATTTTTTTTAACTTCCAAAATTTTATTTTTATCCTTAAATATTTGTTACTTTCTTTTTTTTGGGGGGGGGTGATTCCCTACATATTTTGTTTATTTTTTTCTTTTATTCTTCTTCTTTCTTTAAAAATCTTTTTATTTTAACTTCCAAATTTTGTTTTTATCCACAAAATATTTTTTTTTTTTTTGAGGGGGTGAATGATTCCCTACATTTTCAATTTGATCCAGAATTTCGTTTCATACACATTTTATTCCACAAATCCTTTATGACATGTCTTTTTTTTCTCAATCGAGTTTTCTTGAAATCCGTCCCATCATTGTGTAAGGGCTAGCAAGCTAGTCTCATAGATCTGTTACTTGTGAAAAGCAAGTTTGATCCTCACTGGATGCTCAATACTTGTGACTTTGTGTCAAATGATACCTGTAAGGCAAATAGCCCCCCCCTTCAAGTTTTCTTGTTTTAAATCTGAAACAACTAAATCATTTATTATTTCTCTGAATTTTTGAGATGAGGCTTCATAATTAATATTATTTGGATTATTCAGAGTTTGACAAATAATAGCTAAAGAAGGTCGGAGGGCACATCGTCCGAAATGTTGTACAGATAACCATAAAGATGAGGATAATAGTCCGAATAATCCAAATAATACTAAATCATTTACATTTTTTTTCCCATAATACACCCACGAGAAAGGAAGAGTGAGAGATATTTATTGGTCAAATCTGTTTTTGGTACAAAGAAAAATTCCTAAAAAGATAAAACAAACTTTCTCTTACACATCTGTCAACAAATCTGTGCATATAACAAAAACAGATATTGACCATATTTGATTTTATTTCTATCATAAATTCTTGTGACCCCAATATAAACTTGCAGGAACTGATATGTTATATTGACACTGCTTGGTCCAGATGCTATGAATTGCACCTGTTAATACATTGGCCATATGCTACACAAAGAACTGTCCAAAACTGCAATGTGCAGCATATATGGTACACACCTATTAAAGTATATATATTCTTAAAACGGCCATAAATCAGTTTTAATTATCAAATTTCAGAATAAAAAAAACATTAATATTGTTAAGGAATTTCAAAGTAAACAGTGATATAATTTAAAATCTTTATTTGTAACTGCAAATGACAAAATAATTTGAGAAAACTCACATCGTTACATTTCAATGAATCCTAGTTAGATGCCTTCAAATTAATCACAAAAATTATCAAAGAATTTTGTGGAGTTTTGCAGAGGTAAGTACTTTCAGACTTACTTCTGCAGAGCAGCATACAACCTTTCCCTCCGATATCTAGCTTGGTATTGAAGTCATACGAATTGGAGCATGGTGCCAGGTGGGAAAAAGTTTTGCATTAGCAATTGTGGCCAACATGTTAATATGCACAGTGATACAATATATTTCAATATAGTACCTACAGCATACAGTTTATTTATTATAACCAATCTCAATCGCTCGGTAGAGCGTTCGGCTTGAAACCACAAGGTTCCTAGTTCCATACTGGTCCTCACCAACTCAGTGTATGAGTAGCACAGGGATCTGTGTAGTAAAGTAAGGAGCTGATGGTAGGTGTGGTGCTCCACCTTAGATGCCAAAACAATCTCCTTGGTCTATCGCTATTGAAAAGGGGATAGACTCCCTCGCTGACTGGCTGATACCTACTTTAGGCTGCCCCGACGACTTTACTTACTTACTGGTATTCTATTGTGCTATAAATCTTGAGTTCAGGGAAGGTTTTCATAAACAAGTTTCATGCATTTCTACATAGTAAATTTCCTAAAACAAAAACAACCAGCAATTTATATTCAAAAGATCCAATATTTTAAATATATTTTATATAGTTATTTATTAGCTTCAATGTGGTACAAGGGACAAAGTATGGGCACCCAGTGAGAATCCAACTCACTAACAATGATCTGATAATCCAGCTTACTAACCATTACACCATTCAAGGCACCTAGTTTTGTCACTTGTAAAGCCTTGTAAACTTCTCACTTTTGGTCACTGGTTGATAAGAATGACCTTGATCTATATTTGGGTTTCATTTTTAATCAAATATTTCTTTCAAGAAATTCAGAGAATTTCAGCTAGCATGAAATTGTGAATTTTATTCAAGGATTTTATTTTCTGCTTGATGTTTTAATTTTGTATTTTATTTCTTGTTTGTCCTTTTTCTAATTTACAAACCAACGTTGTTCTGAAGAGAATATAAATAACCCAAATATTAATAAGAAACTAACCTCCCATTTTCATCAGATGTTGGGAAATCTTAGAATGTTTGAAAATTAATTGCACAATGTGTGATTTAAAATTTTCAGTAAATTGTCTATGGTAATTATGTGGACCCCAATTCATCATCCTCAAGGACAGCATAAACATTAACATAAAATATTGATGATTTCATTAATTAAATATCACTTAGCTGGAGTTGTAGAAGAAATTGTAAAAAGAGATTATATATATATATATAACTGCTCTATCACTGACATTGAGCACTTTACTAATAATAATGCAAAAAACTTGTTACACCACTTACTAAACCAAGTGAGCTAATGGTATATACATTGTTTCTCATTTATTTCCCACATCACTCATGCTTTGCACTAAATCCAGAAAATTATAGGCATATAACACACACACACACACATATATATATATATATATATATATATATACACTGAAAATTAGACTGCTCAGATTATACATATATATATATATACACACAAAAAATCTTTATACAATTTCTTCTACATGTCTATATATTTATATAATGAAAATACAGTCTCAAAAATCCACAGGTGTTTTTGTTACAAATTATATTTTCATGCATTCAAATTGTCTGAGAGTTTAGATAGTTCAGATCGTCCACAAATTCTTCAAAATAATCCTTGTCCAATAATAATAGAAAGATAAATATGAATAATTTAATAATTAAAAAGGAAATCATATAAGTAAGTTTTGATTTAATATATATTATTTCAAACTTATCAAAGGAAGCATGAAATATACTAGAGTTTCAGTGATATCAAATTTATATACTTCTTATATATATATATATATATATATATGCATTTGGTCTGAAGATTGCATAAGCAAGAAATTGTTGGTAACCAGGTGTTGACTCCATGTCCACACTACCTTCAACTCAAATACAAATGCTCTATCAATGATATTGAGCACTATCTGCTTTGAAATAAGCACCCATATTATCTACAAAATATATATACATAAAAGTAAAGTTAGGGGAGTGGCCTATTGTCAGTTTCAGCCAGATAGCAAGGAAGTCTATCCCATTATCACTAGCACTAGACCTTGAAAGAATGTTTTTGCTGAGATGGAGCACCACAACCACCGACAACTTTCCACTTTACTGCACAGATCAGAATATTTGATGTTATATAACGTTTCATTAATTTCATTGAAAAGAAAAATATTTGGTGGGTATGTACTAAGACCCATAGAGATGTTGATGTGTTATCAATATTTAGCTCTTTAAAAATACAAATATACATTATATATATATATATATATATATATATATATATGATTTTTGGATGTATATAAACAATACATTTAACATATAAATACAAATTATATCTCATGGAATATGCATATATATATTTACTCAACCTGTTCACCACAGGTAGGATGTGACGCAAGTATGGGGTATCCAACAAGGATCAAACTTGCCATCCATAGTAATGGATCTGTAAAACTAGCTAGCTAACCATTAAACCATGATGAGACACGTTTATATATATGTATACATATACATATATATTCATCACGTAAAAATTTAGTATATATATATGTATATATATATGTTAGCTTTACAGCTAAACTTGTTTGTTAGAGTAGATTTATACATTCTGTTTGTATACATCATATATATATGAATTCATTTTATGTGCATATGTATTTAGTAATTTCTTTATGGTCATACACATACTGCATTTGATTCATAAAAATGTAGGTAGACAGAAGCAAAGTGTATATAGAGATGTGCATATGGGTTGCGTGTATATATATATATATATATATGTTTTCAATATCACAAGTCTAACGCACAAGTCTTCAAAAGGAATTGTAAATTTTCTAAAACTCTTTTTTTCCTTTCTTTGCACTAATTTCTTAATTTTACAAATTAATTTTTCTTTAAAAGAATCTATTGCAGGTGGTTGAGCTGCCTAATTTGATTTTCACAGATTCTCTTATGATGGGTACTGGGGTAGGGTGAGGTCACATAATTAAAGAAAACCAAAGATATTTTCCAAAGAAGCATTTTGTACCAAAATATGGTGCCAGCTTGACTTTTATCTTTTTTCAGATACTGAAATTAGAGGAACACTAAGCAGATATGAAAGAATTTAAGTTTGTTATATAGAATCTTTTGTATTGTTTTAAAAGTGCTCAGATTTTAAGAACAACTTTTTGCAGCTTTTTGTGTGGAAAGTTTTTTTTTAGCGCCAAGATTTAACTTATCAGAACAATTCTGTCTTGAAAATCAAAGACTAATTCTTACTTCATAGACGTTTTCTAGAATTCTCTCATTTTACTCAATTTATAAGAGATTTTTACCATTTTCTATGGCATTATCTTCTGTTTGGATAATTTCCACTGAATGTAAAGTTACAACAAAAAAAATCTGTTGCTTTCTAATGAAGGCATGACAACTGTAATTCTTACCATTTTATTTTTGTATGGTATAAATCCATCAGTTTTCCCAATTGGGTTGTTGGTAAATAGTAGACAGAATGAGTTCTTTAGCCTTGGTATGGCAACCAGTTTAAGAGAAGAAAAACTCTAAATTCAAATCTGTTAAACTAAAAATCAAACATTTTTATAGAATGCAAAAACTGAATGTGCTAAGGAAAAATACATTAATTTAGAGCACTCAGGTGTCAATTTCAATTTACAGAAACTGATATTCTATCAGAACGAAAGAAAACTTTTAACCCCTTACCTACCAGGTGTATGAGTGTTAAATGCACCATTCATCTTCTACACACTCACCTTCTGCAACCAGGTGTGCAGGCTGAAAACCTCTATTCTGCATTCTTTGCATACCAGAACATTAGAAATATGATACTCCAAATTATGAATACAATGATAGTCTAATTGAAAACAGGTAAAAGTCGACATCTTTACCACAGATATTTTCAACAGTGAGTATTATCAAGAATAGGAGATAAAATGGTTTATTATTAACTTTTTTTTGTGAAGAATTTCAAGCACTAATAAACATTTTTTCAAAGAAGACATAAACCATTTTTTGTCTGAATATTTTGAGATGAGGCATGATGATTTGTATTTAGGTTTTTCAGACTGTTGTCCTCTTCTTTATTATATATAAACAATATTTCAGTGTATGTGCTCTCAGGATTTCTTCTGAATACTTAACATAGCTTAATACTTGTACCCATTAATGGTTAATGGAATGAGAACAGTCTACCCTGGTGGACTGGATAAAAGGTTCAGTTAGAAGTTCCATGAAGGTTCCAGAGTTTGACAAAAAAACCTGAAGAAGGCTGGAGGGCAGATCGGCCAAAACGTTGTGTATATAGTAATAAACATGAGGAAAACAGTAAAAAAATAAAAATAAAAATAAAAATAATGCATAAAATTTTTGTCTGTAGTCCTATAATGTTTCACAATAATATTATTTAAAATACTTGACAACACGATTAGTAAACTGAGAATGAAATACAATAATATTTGGTGCTTCAATTTTACAAAAAAATCCAACTTTTATTAAAATTAGTCAGGTAATTCTAATTTATGCTACAGATTTGGACACTTAAATTAAACTTTTGACCTTACTTTACTAAAATTGTCTTATTATTATTATTATATTAGAATCAGCTGGGGCAAACTGTAGCATTTAACTCAATAGAACAGATAAAGATCACCAGCATCAAGGCCATACTACTAAAGTCCCAGCTACACTGGATAGGACAGGACCAGAATAAGGATTGATCCTGCCCAATATCACAAGGCAAAGTCATCACAAGGCCATCGTGACAGAGGGACACCAAAGAAGTGATACAAGTACTGCTTGAAAAAAAATCCCTCAGTGTCTGTCACATCAACCACCACCAATGGTCCACCCTAGCTGAGAACTGTGACACCTACCATCTCACCCCTAACCATATTGTCTCCTTTGTAAACACCTGCAGTGCCATCCTCAAGAACAGAAAGCACAGGAGGAAGAACCACAACTCAGTGTCATCAAAACCTGATTAAAATTTCAACTGCAGCAGCTGCAACCATGTCTGCCTGTCCCACATTAGCTTTATCAGCTACAAACATGTCTGCAGTCAAAGTGGACCACCCCCTTAAACTTTGTTCTCAAAACATAGACGTGGTGAACTTAATAGTAACTCAAACATGGTTTCAACCATGATGTCTCTTAGAAAAATTAGGGTAATAGAGTTTAAAACTTATTGCATTTCCTTAAGTCATCTTATATTGATACACTTTATTGGATTTTTCCTAAGGAGCTTAGAATCATTGAACCAATAGGGACTTATTGTTGGCGAATATTGCAAAGTAATTTCTTTTGTATTGTTAATATAATATACTTGAATAATATCTTGTCAAAAGTATTCGCTTTGTGATATAATCATATCTCATACAAAGAATGAATAGGTCACAGCACTTAGAAGTTAACATTCATTCGATAAAATAAACTTTTATACCAAAGAAATAATAGCATTCTTCCCAGAACTATGTCTCAATGGACATTATGAACTTAGGTAAGTAAGAAACCAATGATAAGTAAGAAACCAATGATAACAATGCTAGGTTCCAACAATTCTCAATAAAAGAGAATTAAATCAGTTTTTCTGGCTTAGTTGAAAATGTCATATTGTCATGGCCATTCATATTTCAGGACTGGAACTTATGTAGATACCATAGGACATCTCATCATGATGTAATGGTTAACAAGCTAGTTTTGCAGATCTATTACTACTGAATAGTGAGTTCAATCCTCACTGGATGCTGCAAACTTGTGTCACATCTTACCAATGGCAAATGGGTTGAGTATATACCTACCATATCTAACTGGAGGCATACTTTTTTTAGTGTCCTTATTTTGAAAACTCTAAGATTTTTTAGTCAAAGTATAGTTTTCCATTTTGGACTACTGTTGGACTGTATAGAAGTATTTTCATTTTTTATTGCAATGTACTCGATTATATATCTTCTGAAAAAACAACTTTTACCAAATTTATAAAAAATATCCAGTTGTAAATAACTTTGTCATTAAGTTAATCATATATTTTTCTCTCATTTTTGTTTATGATAATGATATAGATTTTAATGATGAAATTTATTTTTTCATCCAAATTTGTGTTTTTGTTTTTAGGTGTCTTGCTTTTTCTAGGTGTAATGTGGAGATTTTATATCTTTCTTTCGATTCTTCCAGGATTTGGATCTATTGGTAAAAAGTAGTATCCTCCAAAGATATCAAAATATCCCTTGTTTTGATTTAGCTCAGTCATATAGGATAAACGACAATACTTTACTAAGCATTGAAAAAGAAAAAAACGTAAAAGACGTGCCAACCATGACTCCTATCCAAATTCAAAAACTTCTATGCTTTTGCACAAATAAATTTTAAAAATAATCTTAATGTGAAGGCTCCCAATTCCAACATGAAGACTCCTAAGTTCAACAAGAAACACTTGAAGAAGGTCAGAGGTCACATCAAGCAAAAAACTTAAATAATACAAATCTTTTGAATATTATTAAAATCATTTTTCCTCTGGGTGAAATATCTAGACTTCAGATATTTTTACTTGAATTATTTTCATAAAAGTTGAAATCAATTTCTGATTGGTTTACACGTACATTTTGTTCTGCTTTTTGATCATTAACGAATAATAATTGATTTCTAGTAATCAGTATAATTAGCTAATTATTGGAGATCACAAACAATTCCCTTACTAAAAATATTCTCACAATTATATGTTAGTTGTAATTTAGGTCACCACATGTCAGCCTCCAGCTAGAGATCATAGCTGCACGATGTACAGGCCTATAATATGAATGGCCTTGTATATAGTCTAATAATAGGGAGAATTATCAACACAGTTTGATATAGGACATTGATTAACCACAAAAAGAAATATTAATGTCAAAAACTTTTGTGTTTTTATTGAGAAACAATTAACATCATCATTGTTTGAGCTAAATAAAGTTTTGTGGATTTAGATTAATTCTTACCCACCCCCATCTCACTTTAAAAAAAAATTATAAGTGTCCAGAAAAATCAGAAAAAGAAATGTTAGAAGTGCTGACTTTAATATCTAAAACTTGGTCATCAAGACGAAGAGAGCAGATTTTGTTTACCTATTCATAAATGTATAGAAGCCCCCATCATATTATCATTGTAAGAAATGGAGTGATACAAGTTCAAATCCTGGTGAGGCTAGTTGCATTTCACATAGTGCTAATAATCTTGGGAAAGGTATACGCCCAAGTATTCACCCTCCAACTATCAGTAAATAGTATGGCATACAGGGCTCCTTATCCTTGTTTAGGCAACCAGGCTAAGAGAAGGAAAACTCTGAATTCAAAACATATGCTGAAATGTGGTTTACATAACAATAAAGATGAGGACAACAGTCTGAAAAACCTGAATTCAAATCATCATGCCTCATCTCAAAAATTCAAAAACACCACCTAAAATTTACTTTGTGTCACATCCTGCTCGTACAGCAGAATTGGTAAATACATATTCATGACAACTTTCAGTCCCTCAGAAGACTAGTTGACATCACTTATTTCATGTAAAAATTCTTTTCAAATATTTTTTAGATAACCCTGCAATATTCTAGGAGAAAACTATGCTTATTCCTCCTAATTGGTTTTTTTCTTTTTTATTTATATATTAATCAGAATCCCAATATATCATAATAAGCTTTATATATATATATATATATATATATATATATATATATGTAAATTGAAAATGGAAGTGAATCCGACAGTATGTTGAAAAGAGAAATAAAGGAAAGAAAGTATTAAATGGATAAAATAGGATTATTTAAATAATTTAACTTACACGTGTTTTGGTCAGGAGTTTATCCATGTGTACATTATTCTATCTATTATTATTTTTAAATAACAAAATGAAATAAGATAATAATAATAGAAAAAATATAGAAATGTTCAGCACACAAAGAAACATCGACCTTCCTCAGAGTAAATCCTTATTTTTTAAAATGAAATTTGTTGGAACGCGGAGAATTTTCCAATTGTTCGAAAAAAGAACTTTTTTAAAAATCACATGAAGAAAGTGTTCAAAGGCAATGAAGAAAACATATATATATATATATATATATATATATATATATATATATATATATATATGAGGTACTCCTCATTTAATGGTTATCATAGAAAATGGACAGAGTAACCCAAGTTCAAATCCTGGTCGAGACTATTTGCATTTTCACATAGTGCTAATACCATTGGGAAAGGTATGAATCCAACTATTCTCCCTCCAGCTGTAAGTAAATAGTAGGGCAGACTAGGCCCTTTAACTTTGGTATGGCAACTGGTTTAAGAAAAGGAAAATTGAATTCAAACCTGTTAAACTGCTTAAAAATTGACCGTGTGTCACATTCTGTTCATGATGGAGGGGTTTGTGCAAATACATATGCATACATATATGATAAATAAAAAAATCTAGCTTTGAGGTAAATCAAAAATACTAGCATAAATAGTAGGAAAAAATAATTAGGAAAGAAAAAGACAATTTTATTTTATAGTAACTATATGTACGAGGATGGTAAACAAGAAGAAACAGCTATTGAGAAAATTATACATATGCCCACTTTTGTACTTGAAAGAAATAAATATGTAAGATTAATAACCGATTAGAGAAAATTTAAAACACCTAATCTTAGTAATACTTATAATCATTGCATTCAAATAGCTCAATTAAACAGCACAAATGTTAGTTATAAACTTTCTTTTCCTCTGGAGAATTGTGTGTCTCTTGTGAGGTACAACATAGAACTACCACCCTATTCCATGGATTAAATTGCAATTTGTCTAGTCAAAGTGTTATTTGTGCTAATATTAATAAGTAGACACTTTTAAGAACTGTTATTCCCGGTAGTATATGACAAATACTCATTAATAATGTGTATATACAACATTAATTAAAAATGAAGATTTAAAAGTCTTTAGATTCTAGAAGCCCTTATAAAATCAAGAAATCCCTAGAGAAACAAAATCTGAGATTTGAAATGTATTTTACAAATTCATTCAGTCTACTAAAAAATTTGACTTGTACATCACATTGTGAACTTTGTATTCACCAGGACTAAATAGTATAATAAAACAGTTAACATGCATTAATTTTTGTCCAATGACCATCAGGATCCTATGCTAAAATGTATTAGTAAAAATGCTTAGATCCCAAATATATGAACTAGTCTCAAACTCATAGAATCAAGACACACTAAAAAAAAAAGAAAAAAGGTAATTAAAAATACTTCCCGTCTATGATGGATAATTAAATTTTTATTAACAAATGACTCATGTCTGTATATACAGAGATTATATATATATATATATATATATATAGAATATACACACATACATTGCAATAGTATATGGTCATCACTAGTTCACATGCTTACATGGTGATTTAGTAGTGGAGCAAATTTTTGCAGTATTATAAGTGGAGTGCTCAATATCAGTGATAGAGCTATATATATATATATATATATATATATATATATATATATATATTAGATTATTTTGGTATATGTATCCGTTTGTGGGATGTACATATATCAGGTTTGGGCATTTGATTAGTTATATATATATTGCATGGAAGTAATTATGTGACTTAGGGTTTCATACCTTCTGGTATATATCAGACCTCAATGTCTGTGATAATCAGATGAGTAGTGTAAGGTATGAAACCCAGGGTCACAGAATTACTTCCATGCAATATATATGCAATATAGTGCTTGTATGTGTGTGAAGGGAGTGGGTAAATATTTCTATATTAGCCTGGCAGAGTAATGTGCTTCAGTGGATGACAAAACGAAGAGCTGGAGTTTCTAAGGCAGTTTAACATGTGTTCAACTTCATTCTGGCAAGTCCTGCGACAACACTAATTCCAAGTTGTATAACACGTTGCCCTTTCCTCAGAAAAGATGAAGAGGAGAGATCTACAGAATGGCCAATTGTAGATCTTCTATACAAGGATACCCAGTAAGCCTACACTGAGATCCATAGTCTCATAAAACTGATGGATGCCATCAAGACAAACAAATGAAGTCCTTTATAAGGTGTGAACACATCTATGAAAATATATTTATTTGGAGAAAGAGGGTTGAAATGTCTTTAAAAGGTCTCCAGCTGTTCACCATCCCTGTTGACACATTCTTGGAATATTCTCCAGGTGTTCTCCAAGGCCTTTAGCACTTTTCTTTCGATTTTGTTAGAATTACACCTGGAACATTTTTTTTAAATACTCATTATGATTGTGTTTATATATATATATATATATATATATATATATATATATATATATATATAAGGGTGGCAGAGTGGCCTTTTGTCAGTACCAGCCAAACAACGAGGGAGTATATCCACCTTTTCACTAACACTAGATCAAGAAGATTGTTTTTGAAGAGGTGGAGTGCCACACCTACTGTATTCAACCAGGAACCTTGCAATTCCTAGGTGGGTGCTCTACTGACTTGAGCTAAACCGGCCCATATATATATATATATATGTGTGTGTGTGTGTGTATCATTTTTTACTATGTTTTCTTTCCCTTTTAATCCTAATAGATTTACTCTTGAAACATCACCAATTCAAAGATAAATTTCTTTCACAAAACTCACCAGGTATTTCCTTTTCTTACATTCTTATGATAATTATTTTGTAACATGAAAAATATTACCCTAATTAAAACAACTGAAGAAAAATATTAATTTATTAGTATTCTCTCATAGATATGAAACATATTTTTGGACGGTATATTTTTTCGTCAGAAAACCAAATGTTTGAAAATGATGCTAAAAAATTTAGAAATAGACATCTATATATTTATGTATATAGACAGACTACCTCTTGCTGGTGGAATCATGCATAAAATTAAAGAACAAACAAAAAAAAAAGGAAATTTCTTTCTCAGCAAGAAAACAAAAAATTAAGATCAAAAGGTTGAAGGATCAAACCAAAGCAAAATGCAATCAAATAAAATTTTTAATCTTCTAAAATAAAACTTTTTTTTTTTCATTAGCAATCAAGATTTTTCAAACAAACAAAAAGTTTTTGGATTTTTTTTGTTTTTTTCTTTAAATCAAACAAATGAAATTTTTTTTTTTTTTTCAGATTCTCAGAGAGATTTGAGAAAAAAAATCATTAAAGAAAAATATTCCACTCAGTGACTACTCAGAGGTACTCTATAAAAAAAATTGAAACATGCTTAGAATTCAGTTGTGCAGATCATTAAAAAAAAAAAAAAACTTTTCAAAAGCTAAAATCACACTAATAAAAATTAGATGAATAGATAAAGAATCAGTCTGTAAAAGTTAGCATCACTCCCAAAAAAAATCAGAGAAGGTTAAGAGTTACTATGGTGGGAGAGTGGACAGTGAGATTCAGAAGTAATAATAATTCTAGCAGTAACAATTGTAATAATAATTGTAGTAGCAATAGGAATAATGGGAAGAGAGGTGTAGTGGGCATAGAAGGCCCTCTAATGAGATTCACGTCTACCAGAAATATTTACCGAATTCTGGGGAAATCCTGGAAATGAACCGGTTTACTGGGTAAAAATCTGGCAAAAAAAATTGAACAGGAAACCAAAATGAGAACATTTGAAGACTTTTTACCAAAAACACAATGGACAATAAAAAAAAATCCAAAATAACAGCAGGGAAGCGTTTGGATAATTGTTCTTATATATCATGTTGACTGAATCTTTTTAGATTTTTGTGTCTATTTCTGCCTCATTGAATTGATTCATCTTTTTTTCCCTTCTAAATTATATTTCCTTACCAAGTAAATTTTTAACCATGTTATAAATTATTATGATTTATTTATTTATATTTATCTCTTGTATCTCAAAGAATTTATTCTTTATTTTCAATCTGTGCAATTTACTAATAACCTGAATAGTTGAAATTGTTTGGTTTCTTTGTTTAATGGTATATCAACATTCATGGGTTATTTAATGTCAATGCCAGCCTTGTAAAAGAACAACAGTAATATTATATTTAACCCACAGCTATTATTATTATTATGCAAATTGGCTTTTAAATATAAGAATCCATTTTAAAAGCATTTCAATAAAACTTTAGCATAAAGTGATACATATGAATATTTGCCAAGTTTACATTTTAGTTTTGGTTTATTTGTTTGATGACATATCAACCTCCATGATTCTGATCCTATTTAAAAAGTCAATCCAATTGGTTTAGTTTTTGAGTCAAGAATGAAATATAAAACAAGTTAAAGATGGGGGAAAATATAGCTTTGATTAGTTGGTTGGTTGTCTTTTTTATACCTCAACTGTTTTCAGGTCATTTAATGCTAAATAAAGTTATTTTGATTAACAAAGGACTAAGGTTGCTTAAGTGGTCATGCAATTAAATATTGAACAGGTTCATTGGTATTTAACTTTGGTGATTTAGCAAGAACCGGTACTTTCAGCATGATTTGACTATAATATATAGCTTTGAAAATTATATGTTAACTTTCACTTGAGGAAAATAAAAGAAAAGAATTCCTAAGGTGAGAGATTTTAAATGTAAAGCATTCACCATTTTCTCTCCTGAATCTGCTATTGTTACTCAAATATTTATCAGTCTGTAAATAATGTTGAGGAATTTTTTCTCCAAGAGAAATAACTAAACTTGGCAGTGAAATTAGTCAATTATATTTTGGAATTATTACTGGCCACATTTTTTTTTCAAGTGCCAACTTAGAGTCATTTTTAAAAATCAGATTTTAACAGAATCAAACCTACATTTTGTTTTCATTTGTATATGTGGTGTGATGGTTAGCAAGCAAGACTAGCAGATTATTAATAGTGAGTGATTATCACTGGGCTTACTAAACTTCAAGTTGGTTGGATTTTAATGCATGTCATCCCCTGTTAGGTTATTTTATGCCCAAGATGTTTTGTTTTATTCATTCTTGATGGATATTCAATTTTTTAAAAAAACTCATTTTTTAATATTTAACCCATAGATGGAAAACTAACAGGTACTACCACTCCAGGTCAGAGTGAATCTGGGAGTAATGATGATCATGGGGTACTTCATATTCCCCAGAGCTTCAGAATTGGAACTTCATCAGATAGAGTTTAACATCATATCCAGGACATTAAGACCATCAGCTACCACCTTCTAGCACATATATGATAAAAAGCGTTGGGGATTGCCATAAGGGCAATAGGGTTGGGATAATCATATAAATGCTAGAGCTTGATGTGGCCAGCTGATTGATCGGAGGCCAAACCTCTGGCCTTAATCAACACAGAAAATTTTATTAAAATCAGATAATTCCTAGATTTTTGCTAATCGTTTTTCATCAACATAGGTTTTCTGTATGAGAGGAAGTCAAGTGACATTTTCTTCTAGTCATTTTTTTTGTAAACAAATCCACAAAGAGCATCTTTTTTTCTGTGTGTTTAGACCAAAAAGAAAAAGATATTTCATTTAAAATCATCATTTCTTCAGTAATTGAGTATATTTATTGTTTTTTGTTATTGAATTCTATGAAGAAACGGTTATAAGCCTTAAAATCCTAAATAATGTTGTTTTTTTTTATCTGAAGATACATAAAAACAGCAGCCATTTTTTACGATATATCTGAGCAAAATTAGCAGAAAATAATAGTTTAAAATGTAATAAAGATAAATTACATGTGTAATATTATTTTGCTTTTTTTTACTGATGCTTATTATGTTACTACTTTTCAACTTATACAAAATTTGACCTTAAATAATCGATTTAATTAATTCATTTTTAAAATGAAAATGAATCAACAAATTGGCAGTGCCTAGTATTTATGTTTGTCTAATTACATTTTCAATTAAAATCTTTTTTTTATATATTCAATTCATCATTCCAAAAGTGTCCATCATCTGAATTCTTTTTGTTAAAATACATCATCAAATTACAGATGATATTTCTTTCTGTGAATTTAATCAGGTTTCTGCATTTCTGCACAACTCTAAAGCTGTTCTCCCCACCCCTCACAAGAAATGTTATCTGTAACTTTTCTATTAAATGTTTAACACAAAATCTGATTAATTCTTTGCAATAAGAGTGGCAACTAGTCTGAGCTAAAAATCCTTGTTTTCAATTCTATTTGTCTTTAATGACCCCCCCCCCACTCTTGATAAATTTAAAGAACAGGATTTAGTTAACACCTTTATGATAGTGACTTTACCCAATTGTCGGCCCAGCAGAAAGCTATCCACAATTGGATTCCCACTAAACTTTTCTGCTCACATATCACAGATTTGATTAATGATTTACAAACCTTTGCAGACCCTCCCCATTACTTCAGAATTATTTACCACCTCCAGAAACCTCACGTGATGTAATTTTCACAGAGGCAGATTAGCAGACTATTGAGTCCACAGTTGGTAGACCATCCACCTTAGAATCACAAGCTTCTTAGTTCAATATGAGTCCCTGCCAACTCAGCGTATAAGTAGCATAGATTGGGAAATCTGATCTATGTGGTAAAGTGGGGAGCTGACGGTACTTGTGGCTCTCCACCTCAACAAAAAAATGATCTCATGGTCTAGCACCAGCAAAAAGGGGAATAGACTCCTTCACTGTTGGCTGATACTGCCAATAGACCACTCTGTGCCAACTTTACTTACTTACTCACTCACTGGGTACCTTATATAATTCTGGGTGAGCACCACAGATAAAATTAGTAAATAAGTATTTGGCACTACCCTATACTGTGCAACAATCCATTACTACTGAATAGCAAGTTTAATCTTTGCAGGATGCCCCACTTTGGCGACCTTATGTCATATCATACTCATGGCAAATGGGTTGGGTAAATACCAACCATATATTTGTGTAAAGACGTTTTGGCCATATGCATTTATTTATAAGCAAACACAGTTTCTGCTATACTAATACATTTTCTTACAAAATTATAAATGAAATCAAATATTCTATTTCTTAATCACCATATTTTAAGAACATGTTAGAACATCAATTAAGTTGAATATTTTTTACTAAAATTACTTTGATGTTTAATGTAAGTAAACCTATCTTATCATAAATATCCGAGTTGGGAGTGGTTATTTCAAATTAGCTTCAATAGAACTGAGGATATTTACATTTAAATCACAATGTGTTAATTTAATATACTTACTCAAAGAGTAACTCTGGCTTTAGAATGTAGCCAATGGTAGTTTGTATAGAATATTGACAATCATAAATAACATTTGCACATTTATTTTGTCTGAATTCACTCTTCAGTATAAATTTTAGAAAGTACAATAAATAAACATCTGTCTTTTATTAAGATATAAATTAGTCTGGCACAAGGTCATAACTATGAGAGAGCTTTTGAAGTAAGAACTTATTACACACAATAATTGTTTGATTTAATTTTTCTTTTTTTTCTTCATTCTATTTTGACTTGTCCAGACAATAGGATAGCAACATAAATTATATGTATGTATATATATATATATATATATATATATATATATAATATACTACATATAATTACTTGTGTATATGACATAACTTAACCTTAAGAAACATTTATTGAATATTGGCAATGAACGTGGCAGAAGATCTTTGGAGAGTTTTTTCAATTTTTTTTCCACAAAGGGTTAACACAAGATAATTAAAGAAATCAAAACAGAAAAAAAAAAAAAAACAAAACAAAATAAAACAAAATAAAACAAAGCATAAAAGTGTTCCTAAGTGTCTGAATGGTTGGTGTGATTGTGAGTCTTCAATATAATAAGCAAACAGACTCAAAATTGGCAGAAATCTATATAAAGAATTATCTGATTTTCTTAAAATCTAGTCACCACCTTTCTTTTATCCTTTAGTTATTTTTTTTACCTGAAGTTCAGATATAAATTAAATTATTCCATTCATTTTTTTTACTAGTCTGTCTTTGTTATCTTTAAAAACATTTTGATCAATCTCTTCATCAGCCTTCAACAGGTGTATACTACATCTGCTTGTTTGTAATAACCACTTTGTTCTTTGTCTTTTCAGGAGTCAACATTTATTCAATTCCTTAAAAAGTTCTTCCAATCGTATAAAACTGTTGTTCCTGACCCTGTTATGGTTTCTCACATCAGGTGCCAACGTTAATTCCCTAATAAGATTGGACTCATTTGCCAAGCATGTCCTGAGAGTTCTCACACACAAGACATTTACTATTTGGTTCTGTGATTTATTAAAAAATGCTTGAGAAAAATATACCTAGCTACATCTCAAGACTACCAACGCACACTCATGGGCAAAACATCAGAATTCATGTTTTTAGGCATACTCCTGACAGTAAAATCCTTGTATTTTTGCAGCCAAACATTATATTGCAATGAGAATTATAACATTAAATGTGAATAGATCTTTACTTTGGTGTAATAATTCATAAATAACCCCTATAGTTATTATTTAATAACAAAATAAAAACTGTTCTATCAATTCCTAATGTGTTAAAGGTGAAAAATCCATATTACCTGGTAACCATTCAATGATTTTTAAAATTCAACAAGCATTTTCCTTTTATCCAATATAAAAAAAACTAACTTTTACATACATTACCTCAATTTAAAAGTATTGAAAATTTAAGTGTGTATTGCATTATACACTTGCAAAAGGCCAAAGAAATAATACAAGGTGATTGAAAAGTAACACCTTATCCCTATTTTAAACTATAATTTTTTATATGCAGTTACATTTTCTTTAATATTTTCATAATATATGGCAATTAAATTTGTGCAGTTATTTTTCTTTTCAGATTGATTATTTTGTTTCAAAATTCAAAGCCCTATAAAGATGTCTGGATGTTTAACTCTAAGGAGCATGTTCAACTTGAGGCTGGAGGCAAATGCTGGTGCCCATATAGAATTTTAAATAAAACTGCATTTTATGTGTATTCTTCACATATCCTATTTTTGTAAAAAAAAAAAAAAAAAAAAAAAGAAAAGATCTTTAAAATAGGAGTTACTTTACAATCACCCTATATATAAAAAATACAGATGAAGATAATGGTCTAAAAAAAAATGTAATAATATGATTTAGATAATTATAAAGGGTAAGATATCCTAAAGCTAAAGAAACAAATGATTAAACCCAAGTCATTTATTTGAATCATAAAACATTAATAAAAAAGAATTGCCTTAACCATTATCTTAGTTGTGTTCATAAAACAAGAAAATAATCTGAGTGGTTAAGCTTTATTATTTTATTTAGTGTGTGTTTTGTTCCCTCATTGCTTTGTGTTTTAACTGAATAAAAAGAAAATATTTGCAAAAGAAAGAAGACATGAAAAGTTACAATTTCAAAATAAACAAATGAACAAAAAATTGAAACTAAAAAAAAAATCAATAACATTGAACAATAAAATGATTAAATCAATCAACATTGAAATAAAAGCAAAATAGACTCTTTATCAGGGAATGTAATTCAGTTGGCCTGTGTATCAAAGTAATATCTATGTTGAATATATTTGGTCAAAGGAGGCAAAATAGAAAAGTCTTGTTTGCTGCATAATAATTAAAATTAGATAATGAATTTTGGTATCCAGATTGTTCCATAGATTTGTGTCATGAAATTTTAAGATATATATATATATATATATATATATATATATATATAAAGAAATTTATTTGGGTCTTTCTTAAAATCTTTTGATGGCTTAATTGCTATATCATTTTTTAAACAAAAGTAAAGGTAAGTAGTTATTTTCCTAACCTCCCACCAAGCCAGATTAACAAAAGGTCTTTTTTTTACATGGAGAGCCACACACACACTAAATCTCCTACAATAGCCAGTGCAAAAAATGCATGGTCTCTTTTGGGGTACCCCAGGCACCACGCAATAAACCAGATCCTGTGCCTTTTAGGGGAGGAACCAGATCCTACCTTAAAGAGAAGGGACCATATGATCTATTTTACCTCACTTATCTCATCAGAAGTAAAGGGCCACTGAACAAGGTAAGTATCTACGCAAAACTCAAACACTATTGATTATCAGGAATAAGTAAAAAAAAATACTAAAATAAAATACAATAAAACTGATGTTTCATTTAGAATTCTCTGAAAAAGCCAAGAGTATTTCCCACTCCCCCCCCCAATTACAGATTGAGTATGGAAAAGGAAAAACTTCCCACAATTTATGTTACTTTTGGAATTTGAGTAAAATTTCCAATGTATAAGGAGATCCATTAATATGAATCTCAGCATTTTGGGAAAATCAAGTTGTGATGGGTGGGTGGGAGTATTGAGTTGTCACTTTTGGATGGATAAGGAGTGTCAGCTGCATTTTTATCCCAAGTGTCTTTTATGAGTGTCTTAGAAAAATCAAGTACCCACATTGAAGTTGTCTGGAAATTATAGTTTAGTTAAAATGAAAACTTTGACTTATTCTCTGTGATGTTTGATTTATTTCTATTAGGGAGTTGACAAGAAAATCCAGGACACACAAGGACACCATGAAAGTGCTTATATATATATATATATATATATATATATATATATATATATATAAAACATATATATATAGATAGATATGAGCCCACTCTTATGTTTATATCCAACAATTCTGATAAGAATCATTATCATTCAGAGTTATTTGGACTTCTAATAGTCCCTTTGGTATTCAATGCATTTATTCCACCAAGTTTTACATTGGCTGAAGCACCTCTGAAATTCATCCTTTTATATTTTATGATAAATTTTATAATATCCAACAGATCCTGAAATCTTTGTCTTGAAATTAATTTTCAGTTTAGAAAAACCCACATAGAGTTAGGTTTGTTGTGTGTTGCACTTTCACAATCTTGTGTTTCACCATAGACTGCTAATTCAAAAGTATCAAGAATGCTGATAAAAAAATGTATTGAAAATTTACACAGACTCATCTTGATTAAGTCTAGACATAAATACTATATATATATATATATATTTACCAACCACTCTGCATGAGTAGTATATACATTAGGTCAATTAAGTAGAGTTTAACAGGTTTGAATTTTGAGTTTTCCTTCTTCTAGTCTGGTTACCTAGGAAGGTTAAAGAGCCCAGTTGACCCTACTATTTACCCATAGCTAAAGGGAGAGTAGTTTCCCAAGGGTATTAGCACTATGCAAAATGCAAACAGCCTCATCCAGGATTTGAACTCGGGTCGATGACTCCAAATCCTAGGACTAACCATTACACCATGCAGCTCTATTATTATTATATAAGCTGTTCAGCTGAGTAAGTCTTCATTCCAACTTTAGAATTGAAAATATTTAAAGATGCAGTTTTCATTTTGGTCACTTTAACTTATAAGAAAATCTAACAAGTATACTTCTTGAATTGAGAATTTATCTTGATTAATTGTTGAGACAGGCCATGACAAATATTTCTAAGATTAAGTAAACTTTGCTGCACTTCTTTTGTTAGTGTTTGTGTGTTTGCCTCTACATTTTCATGACCTTTGACATTGGTATTTCCATAATGGAGAAACATTCATTTATTTGCTTTCTTGCTGCCAACTCCCTAACCTGTCGACTTATCTTTTTATTTTCTTTAAACCTTGACATAGTCAGTAAAAAGAAAAAGAAAAAGAAAAGAAAAAAAAAGAAAAAGAAAAAGAAAAAGAAAAAGGCTAAACATGTTGTAGTTTCTAGCATCAATCTATTGCACTTCATCTCCCCTCGGTCCTTCGTTGTCCAAGCATTCACAATCTGAAGTAATCTTCTTTGTAAAAGTGTCAATAAACATTGCAGATTTAATTCAAAAGGGTTTGAGCAAAAGTCATTCAGTGATTGGTGTGGGAAAGGGGAGAAAGAAGAGGAGAGAGGAGAGGAGAAAGAAAGAGAGGAGAGAGAGGAGAGAAGAGAGAGAGGAGAGAGAGAGAGAGGAGATGAGAGAGAGAATAGATGAAGAGCCTAAGAATAATTAATAGAAAAAACAGTGAGACAGCAAAATTTAAAGAGACAGATAAATTTTATAGAGAAAATATATCTATACATATATAAATGACAGTTGGTGTATATGTATGTATGTATGGATAAAACTACAAAAGTACAACAATTAACAAAGTAGATATATATACACACATTAAACATCACCAGTTCTTGCAAAATTTACAAAGATGCGATCTATATTTGAAGATATTTAAAAAATAAAATATACATAGAAATAGCATTGAAATTCTATTTTTAAAATATCCAGCACTTGTAAATCTCAAAAGTAAACAAATCAATATGTTTTTGTTTTTTTTCAATCCCCCTAACCAGTTAATGCTGGGTAGCTGCTAATACAATATAAGAAATGAAGAGAAGGAAATGAGAAATGGTTTGAGAAGTGAAGAAGTAAAATGATGAAGAGAGTTGCAATAAAAAAAAAGACATGAGGGAGGAAGAGGAAGAAAGAGGTAGAAAAAATGAGATTCAAAAAATTTAATAGAAAAAATAGAACAAAGCTGAATAAAAGAAATAAAAAATAGAGACATTGATTGTTTTGGTTTCTTTGTTTAATGGCATATCAATCTTTATGTGTTATTTAATGCCAAAGCTATACCTGTATAAGAACAGTAGTAGTACTACTTCACTCATAGGTGGGGAATGAAGTGGTTCATACCTTTAGTCCAAAAGTGAACGTAATAGTGCTACTGGAGTTTGAACTTGCTTACTGAAATGTTGCACACCAGTATGTTAGCATCTAGAGCAAGGGGACACGCACAAAAAATGGAAAGGTATTTTCCATTAGAAAAGGAAAGAAGAAAATGACTGTAGTAAAAAAAAGAGAAAAAAATCCGAAAGAGCGAAAAAGATTGAGATAGGAAGCAAAAGTAACAGAAGAAAAAGTGTACAAAAAATATTTAAAAATCACAGGTAAAAATTATAAGATGAACTGCAGAAGAAAAGAAGGACAAAATTAAAAGGAAGGAAATTTTGAAAGTCAGTGGGGAAAAAAAAAAGGAGAAAGTATAAAGAAAGTGTTTAAAGAAATAAATGAATGAGAAAGAAAAGAAAATTCTCGATGAAACTGCAAAAAAAAAAAGTTAAAAAAAAAACGAAAAAATTTGCATGAAAGAAAAATATAAAATGAATGAAAAAAAAAAAGGGAGGCAGAATTAAAAATGTGAATATATAGAATAACAAAAATGAAAGAGAGAAAACCGAGACAGATGAAACCGTCAAGTAACAGTGAGCTTGCAACCCATTTAAGCAAAGTTTAGACACCTCAATTGGTCTCAAGAGGAATGTTGGCAGGACTAGTGCCATTTGAGAAAAGCTATGATGCTTCAAGGGTCAAGTGAAAAAGTCAGCAAACATCACCTTGCGCCCAGGTGTAAACAGAAGATCAAGAAAGATGCTTGATTAAAAAAAACAAAAACAAAAACAAACAATATGTTCAACTTTTAGGCAGGCTTATGGACTTAACAAAATGAGCTGCATAAACCTAACTACAAACACTCTTCTGTAAAAGAAGACTAAAAAAAAAGACAGCTCCATTAATGATTCGTAAACAAATATGTCTCCATTGAATGTAAATAATACAGTCCAACACACTTTTATTTTATTCACTTGAGTTCTGTCTCCCTGCCAAATGATTTTTATACATGCATGCAAATACATGAAGATGAATTGGTTGATATTGACACAATAAAGAATGCTTGATGCAAAAATATGCGCGATTATATATCTTATTATAATGGAGATTATGCATCTGCCTGTAACTGAAACTACATCACCACCAACATCACAATTCTTTTAGTTATTTACACTGTATTCTCTATGGTTATTAAATAATCATTATTCTCTATGGTTATTAAATAATCATTATTTATTCTTAATTTACAACTTATTTATTAACAATATCTCTATAAAGGTCTAGCAAAGATTTGCCACAAAATAACCCATATTATTAATGGGTTTAAAATCCTGTGATGTGAGTTACATAAGAGGCTAACAGGATTTAAACAGGGGGGATATCCAGTGAGTAGTGGCTAACATTCTGGAATTCAACATGATCATTGCATGACTGAACTTGTGAACTACGTTCACTTTTGGATTAATACCTTTGGGAAAGGTATGAATCCATTCTTTCTTTAAGCTATTGGTTAAATAGAAACCCACTGTTCTTCTTCAAGGGTGGCTTTGGCATTAAATAGCCCAAAAAGATTGATATGCCATTAAACAAAGGAACCAAATCAAACCAAGAACCCAACAAATATCCATTTTTCTTCTTATAATTATTATCCCCTTTCCCCTCTGACTTTTGATAAAATTGTCCTTGTATCTAAAACCACTGATCTTCTACAAGGATGACTTTGGCATTGAAATAACCCACAAAGGTCGATATGCCATTAAAGAAACAAATGAAATTTTCCTTGTATCTAAAATCCGTTTCACTTTCTGAATTAGTCTGCTTGATTTTAAAAAAAAAATCTATCTTGGTTGGTTGGATTTTATCATATGTCAGGTCACATTGGGTCATTTTATGCTGAAGACATTTTGTTCAATTCATTCCTGATGGGTACTCTTTTTTTAACACATTTTCATGTAACTAATTTTGTTCTATTTAACCCATAGATTGGGCCCTAACAGGTACTACCATTCCGGATCAGAGTGGACCTGGGAGTAATGGTGATAAAGGGGTACTCCATTCCCTGAGCTCCACAACTGGAACTTTGCCATGAGATAGAGTTTAACGTCATATTCAGGACAATATGACCCACAGCCACCACCTTCTAGCATGTATATAATAAAAGGGGCTGGGTCTAAAAATCTCAATGTGAAATATCTGTTGTCATGGCTAAAAACTATTTCTAGCTCGTGAAGTTTATGGAATTAAAATGATAAAGCATTATTTCATGGTACACTGACTGGTTAATGAAAAAAACATTTCTTAAGCAGAATCTTTGATCATACATATTCAAGGTTGGGTTTTTTTTTTGCAGGGGGGGGGGTTGTTGTATTTCATTTCACTTATGAAAAGCTTTTGGCATTCCAGAGGGGAGGGAGGGGGCTGACAGGTGCTATTCAATGAACAAGAGTGATCTGAAAGAGTGCATCATAAAAAAAACAGTTTATTGAAGATGAAACTTGCAAATGTTGATAAAATGCATCAAAGTTTTGTTATCAGTTTATACTTGGCATGTTTGTGTACTTATAAAATCCTCAGTTCTCCAAACATAAATATATCCAAAGAAAAAAGTGAGAGGGATATGTAACAAAAAAAAATTAGCTAAATCTGGTTTTATATCATTCTTGTAGACTGCAAGACTCCATTTTTTTTCTTTTTTATTAAAAGTATAATATTGATTTAGATTCATTTTAAGTGTACAAACACAATGCTGTTCCTTTAACTTCTGAAATAAAACTGCAAGCTGCCAGAGAACTTTAACTTTTTTTTTTAACATTTTTTTTCTCCCACAAAAAAAATTGTATCTCTTTAAAAGTTTAAAATCATGTTGTAACATTCTCCTCCTTATACAAGGATATTAGAAAAAAAAAGAAAAGATTATTCCCCCCCCCCAGCTGCATCTAGTTCTGGTTGGAGTGTATGAATGGGAGCATTATGTTAAGATTTTTAAAATGATAACCATGTAAAGCATTGTTATTTCTAGTTTATTGGAGTCAGGTAAATATATGATTGTAGCGATCAGTTTTATACAGTTTAGGAAAATAGGAGGAAAAGAAAAAGAGAAAAAGAAAAAAAGAAAGAAAAGATAAATGAATAAGCAAAGATTTATATGATAAATGCAAAAAAATGTATTTTGGAGAAGGAAGAGAAATTGTCTGGAAGGAAAGAAAAAAGTAAAAGAGGCAAGAGAAATAATGCAAAGATTTTGTCTTTTATTTTTTTCTAAAATAAGAATTTCTCTGTAAAGAAATAGTTTTAGAGAATATCTTAAAACATCTATATTCTAAAATGAATTATATCAGCATAAATGTTAAGAAAAACTATATATTAATCATACTAGCAAGAATATGCATTTTCCAGGCATAATTAACTTTTAATGTAATGAAATATAATAAATTAGAAAGACAAACAAAATTAAATAAGAATGCATATAAAAAGATTACACTTATTTTCATTATATTTTAATTGGTTTCTATATAAAATCATTCATAGGATTGATTTGAATATGTTGGAGAATAAAACAATATTAAAGATCAATAACCAGTGTGCAAATTAACCACACTATATATTATGGAATTTTTTTTTTTAACAAGTCATAGAAACAACAACCCACAAGGAAGCAGTTGTATGGCCACCTGTCCCCTATCTCACAAACCATGCGAGTGAGACAGACAAATCATGCTGGACACCGCTGGAGGAGCAAGGACGAATTCATAAGCGATGTTCTCCTGTGGAAGCCAACACATGGACATGCTAATGTGGGCCGCCCACTAAGGACCTACATTGACCAACCCTGCAAGGATACTGGATTCTGTGCATTGGACCTCTCTGGGACAATGAATGATAGAGAAGCTTGGTGAGAGATTGTCATGGATATCTGTGCTAATTGCATGACATTTTACCTTGGTTAGGCAACCAGTCAAGGAGAAGGAAAACTGAATTCAAAACAGACCCAGCTTCAAAAAATATTTGACCTTGTATTACCTCTTAGTTGTACTGAGGGGGTTGGTAAATATATACAAGGCTACAGAGTCCAATCTGCCCTATTATTTATCTATAACTTGGGGAGAAGAGATGGATTCATATCTTTTTCAAAGTTATAAGCACAAAGTAAAACATCCTTTTTATCTTAATTTTTTAATATAAGGCTTGAAAATTTGTATTATTATTTGGAGTTTTTGACAATTGTCCTCATGTTTATTATTATATAGACAATGATTATGACATAAAGGCTTCTAAGTTCAAACAAAATTTTTCTGAGTTCAAAGATAAGTTTCCTGAGTCTGACATGAAACTCTTGAAGAGGACTAAAGGGCGCATCGGCTGGAATATTGTGTATATAACAATAAAGATGAGGACAATAGTCTGAAAAATCTAAGTAATACATAAAACATCCTTTTCTACAATTTGAATTTGGTTCTCTGAGTCCTGCTCCAATGATAACAAACATTAAACCACTTATTTGGATTTTTTGGACAATTGTCATCATCTTTATTGGAATTTGTACAAATAATACAAATTATCAAGCCTCATCTCAAAAATTCAGAAAAACACTTGTGTTTTACACGCATAATGCAGTACTGGTAGGAACTGTAGAAATTCTATAGTGCATAATGGAATTTGTATAATTTTTTTTATTAGGCAATTTATTAACGATTTGGAAACAATCAGTAAAAGTTTTAATGTTCAATCAATTCACAGAAGACAATATTCTTTGTGAGACATATTAGTGAGACTATCTCATAGATGGTATGAACAAAATAAAATTATATATATATATATATATATATATATATATATATATATATATATCTCAGTTGGTAGAGTATCCACATAGGAACACAAGGTTCCTTGTTCGATACCAGCCCTCGCCAACTCAGCATATAAGTAGCACAGGGATCTGTGTAGTAAAATAAGGAGCTGATCGTAAGTATAGTGCTCCGCCTCAGACAATAAATTCATATCTGAACGCTAGTCACAGCCTCCCAGTGAAGGTGAATATACTATTCATTCTACATAACCGAGTTATTATCCTGGAAATGTCTTCTAAAAAGAACATAGATTCAATTGAGGAAATTTTAATTCTAGTCAATCATTTAATAATCATTTCAGGATACTAAATTGCAGAAGTACCTTATTACTAAGCTTCATCTATAAACTGTTAATCTGAAGATACTTGGAAATGAAGAGGATGAGAAATAACCTGTATATTGTCTGGTTAAGAAGCAAACAAGATATTGTCCAGTGAGGGTGAGATTCAGAGACCTGAGGAATGACAGGAAAAATAATATAAGACAGATCAGGATATGATTAAGAGCCAAGCATCCAGTATTGATACAAAGAATGAATTGAATACAAATGGATCTTTATGAAGAATACCTAAAATCAGTTTCTCATACGTGTTCTAAAACCTGATCTGAACAAAGAAAATCACCGCAGGACTTCCAGAAGAGTGTTCGAACCATATTTCATCAATAAATGCTCTAACTGACTGCAATTGGTTCTATTGCAAATATACAAACCAAACAATATGTGGTCAAGATGCAAAAGAAATGAGAGCTAACCGGGGCGAGGGAAGGAGTGTGATCAGTCTGTCTCGTCAGGAAGATGCTTCGGATATGCTGGATTTGTACAGAGCTAATTTTGTCCAGTGGGGAAAATGGCTGATTCTCTGGACAACACAATATGGAGTTGATTAAAAGAGGTCACTTGGGGCTAAAGTCTTGAACAGATATCTTTGTGGAGTAGTCAGCATGACAACCTGTTCTCTAAGAAGAAACATTGTGTCTATTTCTTCTCTTTTTCCTCCTCCTCCTCAGCATAACAGAAATCATTTTGGTTTTTCTCCAACCCCATTTACTTAATTCTCCTGTTTCTTCATACACATTCATAGCACCGATCTTTCCTACTACCCTTGCCTTTCTACACAACTTGTTTCAAACACTTTTCCATTATTACTATATTACTCTTGTCTTCTCTTATATATTTTATCCCTTTACTTTTATGTCACTTTTTCCTTTGCTCTCTATTACAGTCAGGTTACACTGAAACCATTCATTCCTGCCACATTACTTAAATTAAGCTAGCAATGAGCCTGTTCAATACTTAATTGGGTGACCACTTAAGCAACGAAAGGTACTGTAAGCAACCTGACTCCTTTGGTTATCAAAAATGACTTGATTTGGCAATTTATTTTCTGTAAATCTATGTAAGGAGACAAAAATAATTGTCTTTCCTTAGTTTCTGGGTGTGGCTTCCTATGTCACATGTCAGTTGGTCACATGACAATTCAGTCCCTTAAAACTTTTTCTTTTGTCCCTGGTCTTTCAACAGATAACACTTATCAGTTTTCAGTCCTCGCTTGTGAGCAAAAAAGGACATATTTCTCAGCTCTTTCAGGGGACAGAATAGAAACAATTAGTCTCAAACTTTGGCATAGCATTTGATGCACCTCATCATCATCATGTCATGCTATTAGCATGGATATCCATGATAATCTCTCTCCAGCCGTCCCTATCATTCATTGTTCTCAGGAGCTCCTCTATGCAGCATCCAGTATCTGCACAGAGCTGGTTGATGTATGTCTTTGTTGGCTGGCTCACACTGGCATGGCCATGTGCTGGCTTCCACAGGAGGACATCACTTATGATTTCGTCTTTGCTTCTCTAGCAGTGTCCTGTGTGTCTTGTGTCCATCTTACTCGGATGGTCTGGGTTATATGGGGCAGGTGGCTGTATAGCTGTTTTCTCATGGGGTTTCCACATTTTATTTAGGATCGCACACAACATTCTTGTGCAGCTCCCATAAAAACTATGGAAGACACAGTAAGTCTTTTCAAACCATTTTTTGGTATTTCTTTATTACACTCTTTTTGTTCATGGAATATATTGTACAATTAACCTGTTTGGAACATATATATTATGTTATTTTGTTGTGATATGATATGTATATTGAATATCTATATGTGCATCGTTTGTCTTTCCTTACCAAATGTTCAGTGTTAGTGTATATATGGATGCACTAATGCATTACAAGGACTTAGTGTTCATTTTAAACTATACCCACTATTCTTATATCTATAACCTGTATGTTTAATTTTGAGTAAATTGAAACATACTCAGGGTGATTTAGTTTATTTTCCATCAGTGTATACAAGATAATAACAGGATTCTCATTTTCTGTATAATTCATAGCTGAGTTTGCTGGAAGAATTGGTGGTATAACACTGAAATCCAAGCAAATGAGCCACAATTTGATTTGATAAAATGAACTCCCAAATAAGAAATGTCAAACTTAATTCAGAATAAGAGAGAATGCACAAGTTTAGAAGTGAACTGAAAAGTACTATTAACCATGATGAGCAAACAATATTGAATTAAGATCCAATATTCCATTTGTTCCTCAACAGGGTGCGACAAACAATCAATACAATGAAAAATACATGGACGGTAGTTGTTTTCAAAGAATTTTCTAATCAAATACAAATCACTGCAAGATAACCTACTGTCAATATAAGAGATATTGTGTAGATATACAAGTAAATACATAACATTAGCGGAAATGTGTTTCCTTTAGATCAGGACCTGAGCTAAATTCAGGACAATAGCTTTATGTAATTAGATAGCCCTTCATTCACAACATTTTCAGCAACACGGGAGGTAGGGGGTGTTAGCAGTTGATCAGGGATCAAATAAAGATGAAAACAAGTGATTGGTTAATGGGATTGGACACTCATCCAATCATTGACAAATGAGATTTGGCTCAGCCAATCAGAAGGCCCATTAGAGATATCTGTGACAAGTTAATAATAAAAGTACAAGAGATAGAGATGAAGAGGAGAAAAAACAAAGATGGAAGTAGAGACAGTAATTCCTCAGAGAACATTAATGAACTGTGTTCAATTTCTGATAATATGATTGCTCCATTTCAATGTTGAAGTCTTTGATGATAAAATGCTTGTGCCCCACTAGAAATGTCGGATACCAATAATAATTTACACTTCATTTCTCAAAGGTTCTTTTTAACATCTCTATCTTTCAAGAAGAATTATCTCCTTTCCTTGAAAAAGTAACACCGAGTAAGATAGCCACAAAAAACAAATAAATAAATGAATAAATTAAATAAAATAGCTAGCATAACTGCCTCAATATGGTAATTTGAAAAAAAAGAATTTTTTTTTTCAAAAAATTCAGTCATGGCTTCAAATAAAAAAGGAGATTTAATCTCTTTTTTTTTTTAAATTTTGTTTTTTAACAACCTCCCTCCAATAATTCACATTTTGTATTTCATACACTTTTTGCATTTCACATAGTGATAATACCCTTGGGAAAGATATGCATCCAACTATTTTTCCTCTAGGTATGGGAAAATAGTAGGGCAGAGTGGACTCTTTAACCTTGGTTAAGTAACCAGTTTAGGACAAGGAAAACTGAATTCAAACCTGTTAAACTACACTTAATAAATTAACCTTCTGTCATTTCTTGCTGATGAGGAAAGTTTAGTAAATATTTATAGAGAACTCCCTATTCATCGAGAACTCAAAATCTCTTCCTTTTTGAAGAGCTTTCTAAGTGAAGTACAAGTAAAAGTGACCTATTGTTGGTATCAGCTTTAACACAGGGGGAATCTATGTTTTTGCTATACCATTTTTGCTTTTTGAGAAGTGGAGACACATACATACAGTCAGCTCCCCTCTTCCACACACAGATCAGATAACATTATCAGTGCTACTCATGTGCTGAGTTGGTGAGGGATCTGTATTAAATGAGGAATCTTGTGATTCCTAGGAGTGTGCTCTACCGACTGAGCTAACCCCTAACCCTAGAAGGGCTTTCTACACACCCAGAAACAAACTAAATGTCTTATCCACAAACAAAGCTCATGAGCAAAAACCAATTTATTAATCAAAAAAGTCAACTGAAACCATTTCCTGAATGAGGAAACAATGGAAAAAAAAAAAAAATAACTAAAATAAAAGCCTTGGTGTTCTGCTGAAAAATCTACCAACTGAAGTCATTAATTTGCCATCAAGTAATGTCAGCAATTAAAATTCTGTTTGTAATCGAAAGTTGCAATCTAACAAGAATTATTGATTGACTCACAGGAGGGGGGGCATGTGGAGATGAGGGGGGGCATGTGGTGATGAGGCTTCATCTTTAGTTGGTTGAGTAACATTTGCTTTAACATTGTATCACATTTCTTCTCATTGGCTTGTTTTAGACAGCAATTAAAGCAGTGTTTCAATTGTCTGAAACTAACAAAAGAATCCCCCACCCCAACTACACTCTGCCAGACTTTTTACCTTCAAAACTTAAAAAAAATAAAAGAGAAAAAAAACATAGAGGAAGCAATGTCAGTGTTCAATAGCCTAAAGCCAATTGATATCCTGGTGCAAAAATGGTTTATCTGAGAAATCATTTTTGCCAATGGGTAAATATTAGCTAAATTCTATCAGTTACAATCACTAGCTGCTGTTATTGTTCTTTGAGTGGTTTTGCGAAATAAAAAAAAATACATTTAAAAAAAAAGGGAGAGAGTGGAATAAACACTGACCTTTTCAGAAAAAAATTTTTTTTTTATTAGTTTTGGTTTTGAATTTGGAATAAAGATTTAAGGCTTGTGATATTTCCCAAAGAACATCTTATTTAAAATATTCACAGCTGCAAAATGTTTTTTTAATGGTAAAAATAAATCATTCCAGAAGTATAAACCATTTATTATTACAGAATATTCCAAAAGCCACAAAACATTACACATTTTCAGAGATGCTGATAGGTACGCGTCCTGCATCCCTGATGCACAAAAATCTAAAAGTTTGCAGTAAAATCATATCCATGCATCCCAGTGTTTTTCTTTTTTCTTCTCTCACCATTTCAAGCTAACAGTAAATACATTTCAATGGTTTCTTAGAAATAAATTACACAGGATAGGTTACAAGGTAGGGGTTAGACAGCTTTGGTTGGGACCCATAAATTTTCCCAGGGACTCATTCAAAGCAAATATATGCATCCCAGGATACATTAAATCAAAAAGCTGTCAGCATCACTGTATATATATATAAAATGCATACATATTTGTATATAAATTGAAAATGGTTTTAACAATAAACCCTTTCAAATGAATAAAACTCTCACCTAAAAAACAAAACAAAAAACCCCAGTAAAGACAACCATGAACATGGCTGAAAGTGCTTGGGTAAAAATATGGGTATATTCTCTACCATCTGAAACCTGATATAAGAAAAATGGTAAGGCTTGAAGTTTTTACAGTTGAGGACCATCAAGAAGTAATATTCTGTATTTAAAAAAAAAAACCTACATAGATAACTTCCTGCCACAATATAAAATATATATATACAGACAAATTTAGTATATGAATTATTAGTCAATATTCATGAAGTCATTTTAACCTAGATAATATGCACTAATCTTTATAATTACTTCTAATA